>VUQK01040422.1:0-13615 GCA_015106715.1 Bujurquina vittata
TATATATTTATTCATTTTTTGTGAACATATTTCAACCCAAAAGCTCAGTAGCACAGTCTACAAAATTTTATTTACTTATTTATTTATTTATTCATAATTTTTTTTTCAACACATTTTATGATGTAGGCCGAAATTGAGCTTCCCCTCCTTGAAAGACCAGCATCCGCCACTGCTTTCAAAGGATGTCAGAGACAAGATTGCAGACCTGCACAAGGCTGGAATGGGCTACAAAACCATCAGCATGAAGCTTTGTGAGAAGGTTACAACTGTTGGTGCAATTAATTGGAAATGGATTAATTGGAAACATAAAATTACCATCAATCCTCGGTCTGGAGCTCCATGCAAGATCTTGCCAATGATCTTGATGAAAGGTGCTGTATCAGCCCAAACCTACACAGGAGGAGCTTGCTGATAATCTGAATATGGCTGGGACCACTGTAATTGTAAATGACCCCAGTGCACAATGGTTTAAAGGTTCTAAGATCTGTAATATATATTTGTTGTTCTAGCTGTTCAATTCCTGCAAAGACTGTTGTTTTATTTTGAAAAAGGGAAGGAAGGGTCTCCTCACATGTGATGCTAAAAAGGTAACACAATGTAAACAGTAAAGTAAGCTAAAGGATCACTGGAAGAGGAAAGTGAAATAAGGAGAAATTGGGAGAGTAAACAAAGAGTTTAGCTTCAGCTGAGTGATGGCAACAAGGTAAAATATGTGCATCGCATGTGTTAATTGTTTTTGACTTGTTATACTCACGGTATTTGTTAAAATTTATTGCTAACAGTTCAATGCAATGTGCTTTTGTTTTTTATCCTTTGTTCAGCTCTTACGTTGGTCTGTGAACAATCTAAGTTGACGAATAAAGAACAGAGACCATCAGTTCAGGCTCACGTTTTCCTCGGCTAGAAGCTACAGTCATGAACACCATTGGTAACACACTTCGCCCAACCCTAACCTGCAATGTTTCTCCTGCTCAAGAAGGCGCATGCACAGGCCTTTCTTAAGTTTGCCAGTGAACATCTAAACGATTCAGAGAAGGCTTGGGAGAAAGTGCTGTGATCGGATGAAACCAAACTCAATCTCTTTGGCATCAACTTGATCCGCCGTGTTTGGCGGAAGAGAAATGTTGAGTATAACCCACAGTCAAGCTCAGAGATGGAAACATTACTTTGGGGCTGTCTTTATGCTTAAGGGTACGGGACAACTTCACCGCACTGAGGGGCCAATGGACGGGGTCATGAACAGTAAAATCTTGGATGAGAACCTTCTTCCCTCAGTCTGAACACTGATGATGGCGACCCAAAACATGCTGCCAAGACAACAAAGGAGGGGCCAAAGAAGAAGCACATTAGGGTCATCGACTGGCCTAGCCAGTCTCCAGACTTCAATCCTAAATAAAATCTTTGCAAGCAACTAAAACTCCAAGTTGCCAGGCAGCAGCCAAGAAACCTAAAAGAATTAGAGAATTTCTGTAAAGAGGAATGGACCAAAATTGCTCCTGAGATGTGTGCCAGCCTGGTGACCAACTACAAGAAACATCTTAATGCTGTGCTTGTCAACTAGGGATTTTCTACCAAGTACTAAGTCATGCTTTGCTTTGGAATCAAATACTTATTCCCTCCATGACATGCAAATCAATTCATAACTTTTATGTAACATGTTTTTTTCTGGAATTTTTGGTTATTATCTGTCTATCTCCATTAAAATGAAACTATGATAAAAAATTAGAGACTGTTCATTTCTTTGTAAGTGAGCAAACATATTAAGTCAGTAGGAGATAAAATAGTTATTCCCACACTGCAGTGATAGCCTCACATGGAATGAAACAAAACCCTTTTACTCTCCTCACATTTCCATCCATCCATCCATTTTCTTTATTTATCCAGGGGTGCGTGGTGGCTGGAGCCTATCCCAGCTGCCATAGGGCGAGCTGCACAGTACACCCCGGACAGGCTGCCAGTCTGTTACAGGGCTAACACAGGGAGACAGACTCATCTACATCCACTGGTATCAAAAAAACCTATTAAAATCCTTCTGAATTAACATACCCCTCTCTCTTTTCTTTGGTAATGCATATGCACGTTCCTGTTTTTCTACAAGCAAACGATGTACATTACAAATGCCAATTAATTCAAGTGAATTGCACATTTAGTTGCCGCTTGATTAAATGTCTTTACTCACTAATCTCAATGACCCTGATTGTTTCTGTTTAATTGTCTAGCCGCTTATGTAACACTGCCTTCCTTCTTCCTCTTTCAAATAAAGACAGACTGCCTCAGATTATTATTATTTTTGGATCAGTGCACTCCTTTCAGACCCGGGCAGCGCTTTATCCTTCTCTGCTCGTAATATCTAAAGTCATATCCCATTTGCCTAAGGCCCGGAGTGAGATTTATGACTCTTGTGGAAATAAAACTGAACAAATATCCATAGTTTATTCCTTTATTCAGTTACAAAAGCATGATGACTTCTTTTCAGGACACTTTGGTTAGAAAAAAAAAGAAGATTTCTCAAAAGTCTGACTCCTAACAGGATTCTGTATTCTTTTATTTTTATTTTGATTAAAACTGTGAACCCATGTATTGAACTTTTATTATTATTGAACTCAATTTTAATCTGTCCAAAGTTAAAAAAACAAACAAAAAGACAGCGTTTCTGGTGATCAACTGTGATTAAATTCCAGTAGTAAAAGTACTGTGAAAAAGAAATAATCACACAGTGTTAAATTTCAAGCACTTAAAAAAAAATACAACAGGAGATTAAATAAAAATCAACTCAAAACTTGCTTCGAACAACAAAAGCATCTGCAGATTATTTAACATCAGTGTGTGTTTGACTTTTTATAGCCTTCAAGGTGCCTCTTCGCTGGCACCCAAATCTCCTTTACAGTACAAACACAGAGTGTCCTTTTTTAAAAACTTTTTAATTTTGTTTTTTTACAAATCCTGTTATGCCATATAAAACATATTTCCCAAGATAAAGCCTCCACTGAAGAGTGCTGTGCTGTCGTAATAATTAATACATCATCAGTAAAAGAAGACGCATATGGAGGAGGAAAGAAAAAAGTATTCACACAGCAGGGAACTAATTCTGGTACACTGAGGCTTGATTTAAAGGAGAACAAACATTTTCACTGTGGAAGAGAAAAATCCTTTTATATACATAACACTTGGAGATATGTATGAGTTCTGCTTGCCCACTTTTTTCACTTGTGATGTGGCGGAAAGAGAGGTCCTACATTAGATTTGGTACCCTTAAAAAAAGAAAAGAAAAAAGAAACAAACTTTGGGGGGCACATCCATTTGTGGAAGCAAAGGGTGAGTGCTGCCTTTGTACAGGCTGTGATATGAGAGGTCAGCTAGATTCTGCAGTACATAATCTAAAGCTGACCTCTGGCATCCAACAGCAGTGAAAATCCCATTTCAAGCGCTTCGACCTTCCAGTCACCTTAAACTAAAACCGCACCCTTGGACACTGTTAAGACACACAGATATCAAGCCAGTGATGATGGTCGATGCATTTCAGGATTTTTTCCCCCCTCTTTTCAATCACTGTAATTTTGTCCCACTTCTTCTTCTTCTTTTTTTAAACTTTAATTTGTACCCACTTTTTCCTCAACTCGCTTCATCTACTTAAACGTCAGCATTTCCTACATTGACTTGAAAGCCTTTTTACAATTTGGGTACGTGAAATTGCTGTACTCTGCAGCGGAATATTCGTGGAGGTGGACAGAGGTGGAGTGATAGCTATGTAAGAGGAAAAGATGTTCATGCTGGCTGAAGGCACATAATGCATCCTTTACATAGCTCCAGGCTGTGATGTGTTGACTGTCGCCTTTAAAGGATCAATTTGGCAGGAGTCTGTATTTTTTTTCATTATTGTCAAACAAATCTAAACGAAAAGACCAAAACCAGCAAGGATTACTGATCTTACATAATGAAAATGATCAATATAGTCAAAGCCTGGTACTGTAACTTATTGCTCTGAAACTCCCTATAACATATCAGTGAGCCACCTGCTGAAATTTCCCTTCAATACCACATAGCAGGGTACTGCAGATTTTCTTGACTTTATCCTGCAGTAGTGAATTATACTGTACTAATACTGTAACATTCAGATTCCTAAATCCTTCAGACAGGCTTGGCAAAACGCAAAAATGCTGAAGACTATCAAGACATTACAGGTTTGTTGCAAAAATGCTCAAGCCTGGGAAAAATACAGGAAAAGCTAAAACACCGGACTGTCTCCACTAATGTGTATTTGTGCATTCATGATAAGTGCACTACAGTATCACCAGTATATTTCTTATCGCTATGTGTGTGTTCATAATTTTCCTAAAATGACAGGTCTGTTCACTATTTGCAGTCAGCATGCCGCTACGCGGTCTTTTCTCTGTGTAAAGAAAATACAGAGAGAGGGATTAAGGTGAAAAGTGTTCAAGCTGTTGTAAAAAAGAAGCAATTCAAGCAAAAAAAAAGGAAAAAAAAAAGAAAAGAGAGCGTGAAAAAAAAAAGCTTGGCCTGGTGAATTTTGTGTCTCTTGAGACACAGATTGTGGCTCAGGTGAAGGAGAAAAAAGATTGCATTAAATTTGATAAAAAGAAAAGAAAAAACAGGAGAACAAAAAGGGAGGACAAGGACCACCTGATCTGTCAGAGGACAGATTCCCCACAGTTACTCAACAAACACTTATAAGTGGGACAGCCACTTAATTATTGAATACAGCTGGCCGATGTATTAACGGCTTTAAGCATTGTTCCCATATAAATTCAATTAGGTTTTAATATGCTATGCAGCCTGACTGTCATTTGTTGGTACATAGTTGGAGGCAGTTCATTTTTTTGCATGTATAAAATCTATTTTCATACATGAAAACAAACGTGTCATACTTTAATAATTACTTTAAGAATATTCATGAATCTCTGATTTGTGTGTAAAATCTTCAAACAGACAGTTTAAGCAAAAGCTGTTTCTGAATGAGGCCCATTATAATTTATTGAGAAACAGGACCCTCGTGACAACGATGGGGGTCAACATTGTCATCGTGTGTTGATTAAAACATCTTCACACAGAAATTTGTGACAGCACATTTTTCCTGCTTATATCAAACAAGTAAAAGGAGCACAGACAGCAGCAAAATACTGAAATCATTCTAATGTAAAATAACCAAAACTGAAAATTGTGTGGCAGAAAATTGTCGGTCCTGCTGTCAATAAAAATAACATCCCAGTTTTTCTCTCCTGTTACATCATCTTTTTCATTCTAAATCACAGAATTAGCTAAAGGTTTGTTTTCTGCTGCTGGACAAATATTCATAAGAATATAAATTACCATATTGTGTGACAAAATGGGCCAGGAAATGCAAAGCACATCGCCGACAGTCACTTTATGTTAAATGTACTGAAATGGTCTGGTTTGGAATCGTCCTTTAAGGCCTAAATGCCAAACCTAGGATGCCTGCCCACTGTCATCTCTGCCCTCTAATATCCCAGGCCTGTCACTCCGATTTCTCAACACTTGATGTGATCTGAAAGGGAGAACTTGGGAGAGCCAAGCAGCGCAGTGATCACCATAACCTTGACTTCCAATGGTAATACTGACTATAAATCTATCAGTCACATTGAGTGACTCAATCGCGCCTCCTTGCTGTGCTAGCTAGCAACAGCAAGGAGGCCACCTTTCCATTCGCAGGTCGCACACAGTCTACATCTAGATTTTCCGCTCGCAGTATACGGAGAGTGCACGTACTGAACAGAATACATCAGAGGAGTGTGTGAGTTATGCTGCTGTGACAGCAGATACAATTAAAATAAAATTTGTCTTGAAACTGACTGTCCAGGATATCAGTGGATGTGCTATGAATGTCACAACAGCAGAATACAGTGTAAGGTCACTCAGTACTGTACATAAACATAGAATAATGTGTCATTGTATCTACTCCATTTTGTCTTTTTCACACAGGTCGAGGTGAGCATTTATGAATCTCCCCATTGGCTGCTTTAATGATCGATGTAAGTACTAAAACTCAATCTGTGAGCCACATAAATGACCCAGTAGCAACAAGTGTTACAGTGTACAATGTTCCGCATTTGAATGGTGATGTGGCACCAAGACAAGGCATGATGTGTTCAATGAGGTCTAGCAGCAATGCTTGCTTCTTGTAGCCTGGTCAGCTTTTGATTCAAACATCATTAACCTTCATTTCAACACAAATGAAACTAGGTGCGGCAAACTTCTCTGCGCTATTACTCCGGTGGAAACCAGTACCGCACAAAAGCTGGCTATGCTACACTGAGCACTTTGTCCTTCAAAAAGAATGGAGTGTAAATGCAGGAGTGAAAGAGGGTGGAGATGTCCCCCAAAACAATATCAAATCATTGTAGCAGTCACAAGTATTTGTCCTCCTCTGCCACATCTGTGCAAAGACATGATCCATCAGCCATCAGAAAGCATCTAGGTAGTACAAGGTCAGCAGTGGAGGTGAAGATATTGCACAAGCAGACTAACGTCAACAGCTCCATCGAAATGGCACAGCGCAGGCGTCACACTGAAGAATAAAATTATTTTTTTCCCACATAAATGAACACAGTAAAAAAAAAAAATAAAAAACCAAAATCACACCCAGCTGACGACTTCTTTATTGCAGCACGTTTCCCTTCTTTTTTTTTCAAACACCCACTTATTTTTTAAAAAATGTTGCAATTCTCTGTTCATCATTTGCAAGGAGCGGTTTAAGAGTCCATTTTGGCAGTACGTTTTGTTCAAGTTGGGATAGCCGGGAGAATAGATGGGTCAAACTGGACAGCCATGGTTTTTGAAGTTATTAGAGTCCTGTGCTCTTCATCTTCTGCCCCACCCTGCCTATCCCCTCGCCGCCAGCACAGTAATATGATGATCATATGCCGGAGGCACCCAGTCCCATGCTGGCGGTGTGGCTCATGCAGGGCAGCGTCTGAACGGTCTTGGGGAAGTCGTGGGTGAGGATTCGTCCGTTCTCTCCGCCGCTCCCGTTGCCACTCATCCTGGTCAGGGTGGAGCAGCGCATGGCGTCGTTGATGGATTGCTGTTAGAAACAAAAACATTACAGTTGGTCTGCAGACCAGATTTTGGTCAGTTATCCACACACATGCATAATATTTTAATCGGAACAGTGAATGCAACAAGTTGAGCTAGCAGCACACAGACATGTCTGCAGAATAATATGCAACTTTTCTTGTCTTTTTGACTATGACTAAATGGACATAAGAGCCTGCTGTAAGTCTGTACTGTATATGTTTTCTGAATGGGATTGTGGCACGCCAAGAAAATCTGGAGAGGGATGAACTGTTCAGTCAAAGGGTGCTGTTTTTTAAATCCTCCTTATTAGGGTCTGAGTGATATTTGCGGGTGTTAAAATCCTGGTACCAGACACTGTGCATCAAATGCCCTAATTTGTAACAGGAGGAGCAGAGTGAAGGGTGGGCAGTGAGAAGCGAGCTGCGGCTTCACTCATTGGTTTAATAGCTTCATTCTCCAGTCTAGCGCAATAAAAGCCACTGGGCTCGAAAGCTGCCTTAATGATTTGTGATGCTTGTGTGTGTGTGTGTGTCCACGTGCCCACGTGTGCCTCTTCAGTGTCTGTCCACATTCTGTAGCTGATTAAATTGGGCAAAGCAAGTGCGGTCTGGAGCGACCGGTAAGTGCTGCACAGGGATTGGAGAATTACACCGGTCTCTAATTGGAACGGTGTTGTTGTTTCTTTTCAAGCCAAACAGTATAAAGACACCGCTGGACTAATAGGCTCCTTGTCATTCTCTTCAGCATACTGATCAGGTGGGCTGTGAGGTGGGCTGATTAAAACATAAGAGATTCATGTAGACGATCACTCCTTGCATTGGGCCTGGCTTGCCTTTTTTCTGTTTACATGAAAACGATAGCAGTGTGCCCTGAGGGCCTTTGAAGTTGGAAGAATAAATCAAGAGGTTGTTTGTTGCAAATTGATCCAGGAAGCAGATAACTAACAGCTGCTAGAGAAGAAACCTCATATCTACCAGTAAAATATAAAGCAACAAGTCCAACATTTTAGATCTGTGAACATAACAACAGTTTAAGTTAGACTTTTCTAGGTCAAAGCAGTGATGGAAGACATGCGAGCCGCACCAAGTCTGCCTTATGGTATACATATAAACGATGTTCACCACAATGGGGCCTGCGTTTGCGAGACAGTCAGCAAAAAGAGAAGGAGTAGGGGAAAGAATTGCTCAGAGGGACAGAAGTAGATAGATGTACCACTGTGATTCAAATTGCCTTTATACCTGTGCTGTGGTAGATTATTGTAATGAGTGAAGTAATGGGATTTAATAAAAGGCCTGTGAGGAACATTGTGCAGTGTGAAATAAAAAAAAAGCAACATGTGTACTTAACCACATCATCAAGAAGGAAATAAAAGTTAGCGCTACAGCACAATATAGTAATGCATGCCTTTAATGACATCCATGTTCACCTTTAAAGGCAAACTGCCTAAAATATATGCATATATGGTATATGCATTTTTATAACAATCCTGCCACGTTAACACATGAAAATCTGTTTGACTGCACTGAAAACTTACTTCTTGAGCATGACGAAACAGGCATAAGGGCAATTTCGGAATCAAGTGATTGAACAACACTGCAGGAGATCAGTGACATAAAGACTGAGCGAGGGAGCGGCAGAGGTAGAGAGAAGTACAGGAGAGCATTTGCACTGTGGTGGAAGCCGTGAGAGGCCCTACTGTGATCACGGTTAGATGGGCGGGGGGGTGGAGGCAGATGTCATCATCATCATCATCATCATCATCATCATCATCATCATCATCATCATCATCATGGCTTGATCACAGCATTTCCTACCCCGTGGCTGTGCTCTGCCCTTATATCTTAACAGTGTTGTTGGCGTACAGGCCGTAGCTCTGCAACTCTGTGTAGGGGGCGCTAGCACCACTGTCTAAGGCTGAGCAGTGAAAGGCCTGAGCGGCTGAGGCAGCAGCAGCTCGCGCAGTTGACACCTTCATTCGGCGCGACTCGGTCCTGGACTTGTAGCAGAACTCCACCAGTGCCACCAGCATGGCCAGGCCCAGGCCTCCGATCAGGATGTAGAAGACTCCCGCCACATTGCTGAGGCTCAGAGCACTCGTCTTGTCCTGGAGGGAGGAGGACGGAGCCAAGTAGTGAGGAGTGATAGTGGCAGCAGTATATGACATCAAATTTGACTCTCATAGATATACACACAAACACACACAACACACACATTTGGCTATAAACTACATTTCACAAACAAAAATCATACATGAAATGACTCAAGTGGAATACATGTAGAGCAAAATGACAAAAACACTACTGTGCAAAAATCTTGAGCTACCCCACATTTATTCATATTTTTTCTAGTAAAACTGGAAATAGGTGCAGCGATTTATTGAAACCTGTCAACCATTCATGAAAATTGGCAGCATGTTTGAGATCAATGTCATGCTGAAAAATGAAGCCAATCAATGTTGCCAATCTCATAATTACCAGATGGCACTATCAAAAATATCTGCCGGTACTTTTCTGCCTTCATAATTCTATCAATTTGGTCAAGATCATAACTGGCTGAAATGCAGTCTCAAACCGTGACAGAGCCCCCATCGTTTTTTACAGACGGCTGTAGACGCTCACCATTGGACAGCTCACCTGACCTCTTCTATCTTGTACATACTCGTCATTCCATAGGACCTGTTACCACTGATTTTCAGTCCAGTTCTTGTGTAATTTGACCTACCTCAGCCTTTTCTCCCTGTTTCCTTTCCTTAAGAATGGCTTCTTGACAGCCACCCTTCCACTGACACCATTTCTGATGAGGTTTTGGTGAACAGCAGATGGATCAGCAGAAGGGTCAGATGCATCTCTCAGGTCCTGTGTCAGCTCTTTGCTGGATTTTTTAAAATTATAAGGGCATGACTTTCAGATACAGTTAATTTGCTGAAGATAGTTTTTTTAAACCTGCCACTTCTTCTTTTATCCTCCACTTGTTCAGCTTTTTTTTTTTAAGGACACACTGGACACCATGTCGAGATATGCCAAGTTTTTGGATAAGAGCTCTTTGCAAATCCCTTAGTTGATGGAAAAATGCTAGTTCAGCCTGTGATAACTGTCTTATCTAAGAAATGCGAACAAATTATGTGTTCTGGTGACAGGCTGCTAGTAGCAAAGTGCCTAAAGATACAGTTTAAAACTGCTCCTTTGCTAAGTTGTCTATTAGGTAAATGTAGACAAAGCACTGGTTCATCCCTTGACTTAGGTGCCTTTTTATGCTTGAATGACTCATAGCTCGGTGTTCAGTGGCTTCGGGTATATGGAATGGACTCAACGTGAGTGAAAGAAAAGAAAGGCTGGAGAACTACTGCTCCAGAAGCCTGAACAATAGTCTGGTTCCTTGGAAACAAAAATAAAAGCGGGATAACTCAAGACTTTTGCACGGTACTGTATAACCCATACTAAACCAAACCTACTTACTTAGAAGTAGAAACCCACACTGCAAAATAAAAGCCTTAAGTATTTAGGTACATAAAGACAAAGTAGTAAAACTCAACAAAAGAAGACACATATAACCACACAAAAAAATCCCATTAATGCTAATAACATATTTCCGAGGCCTGCCTCACAAAGCGGGTTTTAATATGTTAGCAGGTTAATTTTGGATTTAACTTTGACTTTCTTATCTAGGAAAAAAAAAACAGGCACAAGTTATTCTGTAAAAACGGTTCAATGACTTTACTTTCTAGAGAAAGTTAACTCATAAATATTTGAAAGATTTTTGTGCGTGCAGTTACAAAACAGAGGCTCTCACAAAAGGGTAGGCAGTACAAAAATGTTAGGAATGGGAACGTAGGACTCAAAAGGCAGCTTTAAGGTGTGATGAGTCAAAGTTAGAGAATGGTGTTCCAGTCAGAGGGCCCGAGTGAATTTATGTTGGCACAGACTGATATCCACTGCAGGGTCCAATGATTCATCAAAACATCCTTAAGTGGGAATTCTGGGCTTAGAAACACTCCCTCAACATTTGGCTCATTTTATCACCTGTCCCCATAAAAAAGGATATCATGAATAATTTGTAGCACAGCTAGTCTTCTCACAAACCAGCAAGTAAAGAAGGTACTTCTGAAAGCTGCTGGAAGTTAACTGCAATGATGAGCTTTAGGTGATTGCCCACATTTACATAACTTACTTATTTCGTCACTACGAGAACAGAAAATCTGAGGCAACTCTAACATCTAATGACACTATTGAATAATGCAAACGGGATGAGCAAAAGCCTTATTTCACAAATATTACTGCTGCTTTTTGTATCTACAGAAGTAACATAATGAAACATTTTTAGGTTATGCTTTGTCTACATTAAGTTGGGATTTATTGCATTCATCATAAGAGAGGCAGACAAAATTATGTAATTCCCACAGCAGGATGCAATGGAATACATAGCACATTAAAGTGTCAGCTATAATATTGAACCCTATTTAATAACACTATGTGAGTCCATATTGTTTTATAGGATTTCATACTCTATCTGTGCTCTGGCTCTGTGCATCTCTAATTCACTTCCTGTCACTTTATGCTAATGTGAAGCTAAATTGAAGCAGTTTTACTTTTATTGAATTGTAACTGGCTATTTGTGGGAAACTTCATCTCTTGAATGTGCTATAATGAAACTAATCTGTTTCCAGATTTCTGAGCTCATTTATCCACATCTACGGGACTTAACTCTACATTAAATTAGTTAAGTAAGCTACTACTTTAGAGGCTATCTTTATAGGGAGACTAGTATTCTGATTCTAATTAGAAGAAGCCCAAACAGAGTGGGCTGGAATACACCTATTCATAAACCAATCAGAAAAAAGAAACTCTTGAGCCTTAGTAACTTCTGCTTGTGTCATGACATAAACACACAAGGAGCAAAAAGTGGGGACGCTGATCAGTCATGTGCTACGAGAAGACAGCTGCTGAGGCATGCGCGACATTTTCCTTTCTCCTGCCTGTCACACCGTTCTCATTAGGTGCGTGTGCATAAACACAGGATCTTATTAAGTCACAGTCCAACAGCTTTCAGTCAGAATAAAGACAATGTGTGCATGATGCCACAGCCAGTGTAAGTCTGACTGCATGGAACTCACTTTGTGAGGCAGGCCCCGGACACTGTTAGTCAATGATTTCCATTCTACACAACGTGAAGTCAAAACCCACACAAATGGCAGTTTTCTCTGAAATAATTACTTTTTGTGAGGAAATGGGTACAGGTACATGTCCATAAACACACCCCACAACACATGCAGTCATGCAACAATAGCACAAACACGTTTTTAGTTTGACATTATTTCATATTATGGATTATTTATCTCTACTGCAAGGGCCCCTACATTACATCTGTACCTGTTGATAATATGCAGAGGGAATTAATTATTAAGGGTTAAATAAATGAACCTGTCTGATTTTATTTTATTTAATTCAACTATGTGGTGAATTTTTTTGTCACTCAAACAGACACGTGGTAAGGTGAGTGGTCTTTAGCCACCAATTTAAATTCAGGCATTAATTAGATAAAGGGATTTTAAAGCAAAGGACAATACTGAATTTAAATCTATTAGGTCTGTATTCTGTCCAAATATGTAGATACACTCTATAGCAGGAGAACTGTGCCAAAGTATGTGCTACGAAGGACTGAGTCTGCTGTTTTTTCTCCAAACACACTAGACTAAATCTTGAAGTTATGTTGGTCAGCTGAATTTATAAATCTTCCCAGAGTTGGTCCAGAGATTTTTTTTAAATAATAAATGAGTGGGTGAAAATTTACCACTTACAGCAGTACATACATACATACATGCAGACCAGAGGGGGGAAAAAGGCAACACATGAAGTGTCTTAGCACTTCACACAGTAAATAACTCTTTACAGAGGGGAGTTAAAGTCGCTTGAGAGAACATGAAAGTTTTTCAGGCAGAGGATTAAAGTGTAGCAAAATAAAAAGCGGAATAAGTACTACAAGTATTCTATGTAGAGATAATGCTAAATAATTAACACTGGACTAATCCAGGTTATTTTGTGGCCATAGAAAACAAACGAACTATGATGTGTTTAGTAAGAAACCCTTGGGTGCTACTAGGCTTATTTTACTAGCTTTGGAAAGAGCAGGCCAGCTTAAATGCTGTTAGCTATAGCTATATTGTTAACGCACTGATATGAGAGCAGCATCAATCTTCTCATTGAATTCAGCAGGAAAGCAAAAACCTTCATCAAGTGACTGTTCAAATATATACACCGATCAGGTATAGCACTATGACCACTAACAGGTGATGCGACTAACACTCTTCATCATGTCACCTGTTAGTGGGGGGGGGGGGTATATTAGGGAGCAGTGAACATTTTTGTTCACTTGCGCTTGCCCATTTGAGTGAGTTTGCCAAGGCCCAACTGTGATTGCTGGGTCAGAGTATCTCGAAACTGCAGGTCTTGTGGGGTATTCCTTGTCTGCAGCGGTCAGTATCTATCAAAAGTGGTCCAAGGAAGGAACAATGGTAAACCAGTGACAGGGTCATGGGCAGCCAAGGCTCACTGATGCACATGGCCTA
>VUQK01040422.1:13635-30930 GCA_015106715.1 Bujurquina vittata
AGGAGCTGAGAGTCGCTCTGGAGCAGACAGAGAGAGGACGCAAAGTGGCTGAGCAGGAGTTGGTTGATGCTAGTGAGCGCGTTGGACTGCTTCACTCTCAGGTTTGTTTTTAGTGTCAAGATAAATTTAATGAATTGTAATGTGAATTAACATGTACTGTAAATATGTCAACTTGCAACCGATTTACACTACTTAATTTCTCCTAAACCTTCAGAATACCAGTCTTCTGAACACCAAGAAGAAGCTGGAGGCTGATTTTGTGCAGATTCAGAGTGAGGTGGATGATGCTGTGCAGGAAGCAAGAAATGCTGAGGAGAAAGCCAAAAAGGCTATCACTGATGTGAGTTTAAATCATTACCTATTCTGTTCTGATGAATGCTTCACTGCTTTGTATTGATAATATAAAGTATATTATAGATTTTTTTTAATGAGTTGATTAAAGTGAGAAACTCATTTTAGGCTGCCATGATGGCTGAGGAGCTGAAAAAGGAGCAGGACACCAGTGCTCACCTGGAAAGGATGAAGAAGAACCTGGAGGTCACAGTCAAGGACCTGCAGCACCGTCTGGATGAGGCAGAGAACCTCGCCATGAAGGGTGGAAAGAAGCAGCTCCAGAAACTGGAGTCCAGGGTATGAATTGTGTATAAATTCTATTGCTTTAAATATAAAATAACAGTTTGATTACATAATATTTATGCAAATCTGATTGTTTATCATGACATTACAGGTGCGTGAACTGGAAGCTGAACTTGAAGCTGAACAGAGACGTGGAGTTGAAGCTGTTAAAGGAGTCCGCAAATATGAGAGGAGAGTGAAGGAACTCACCTATCAGGTAAATCTTGATTTGCCAAAAACAAGCATATTTACTCTTTGATTCTGCTTAAGCCCTCAAGTAAAAGTTATTATCTGTGTAGACTGAGGAGGACAAGAAGAATGTGATCAGACTTCAGGATCTGGTGGACAAGCTGCAACTCAAAGTCAAGGCTTACAAGAGACAGGCTGAGGAAGCTGTAAGTGAACTGCATTAATTAATAATGTTACATTTACAGTTGAAGTTAATGTTCAATAATAATATTACCATTAATAACTAATATAATTGAAAAACCTTCTCAGGAAGAGCAGGCAAACACGCATATATCCAGACTGAGAAAGGTCCAGCATGAGCTAGAGGAAGCTCAGGAGCGCGCTGACATTGCTGAGTCCCAGGTCAATAAGCTGAGAGCCAAGAGTCGTGAAGTTGGAAAGGTGGTATTTCATTCTCTTTTGCAGTATTACATTAAAACCATATGCATATACACTGATCAGGCATAACATGATGACCACTGACAGGTGAACTGAATAACACTGCTTATCTCTTCATCACGGCACCTGATAGTGGGTGGGATAAATTATGGAGAAAGTAAACGTTTTGTCCTCAAAGTTGATATGTTTGAAGTGGGAAAAAAAGGCAAAGGTAAGGATTTGATCGAGTTTGATAAGGGACAAATTGTGATGGGTAGACAACTGGGTCAGAGCATCTCCAAAACTGCAGCGCTTGTGGGGTGTTTCCAATCTGCAGTTGTCAGCATCTATCAAAAGTGGTCCAAGGAAGGAACAGTGACAGGGTCATGGGCAACCAAGGCTCACTGATGCACATGGCCTATGTGGTTAGTTAATGTAGCCCAAATAGCCAAAAATACTGGTTCTGATAGAAAGATATCAGAATACACAGTACATCACAGTTTGTTCTATATGGGGCTGCATAGCTGCAGCTCACTCGGGGTCCCCATGCTGACACATACCACCTACTTAAGTATTGTAAGCAGACCTTGTACACCCTTTCATGGAAATGGTATGCCCTAATGGCTGCGGCCTCTTACAACAGGATAATGTGCCCTGCCACAAAGCAATAAATGGTTCAGGAACTGTTTGAGGAGCACAACGAGTTTGAGGTGTTGACTTGGCCTCTAAATCCCCCAGATCTCAATCCAGTCGAGCATCTATCGCAAACAATCGATCCGTGGAGGCCCCACCTCACAACTCACGGAACTTCAAGGATCTATTGCTAACATGTTGGTGCCAGATACCACAGGACACCTTAAGGGGTCTAGTGGGGTCTAGTGGGGTCCATACCTCTGTTTTGGCTTTTTTGGCAGCAAAAAGGGGGACCAACACAATGTTAGGCAGGGGTCATAATGTTATGCCTTATCGGTATATGTGCATAAATTGGCTTCCTCTACTATGTGTATGGTGGCAAGGTGGTGCAGCGACTAGCACGGCCATCTCCCAGCAAGTAGGTTCTGAGTTTGATCATGCGTGAGACTTTTTCAGGGTATCTTGTTAGGGTAATTGCTGATTCTGTCTGAGAGAGACTGGTAATCTGTTAAGTATTACAGTTCAAACCCTAAAGCTCTATCTTTTACATACAGTTTATGACTGAGATAGGCTTCAGTTGCACTGCGGAACCTACATAAGGCCTAACCTCTATTATAACTGCTTACGATTCAAGAGTATTCTGATAATGTTTGTAACATGCTCCCTGTAGACTGAGCCCTTCTTGGCACATAGTTTGACACGGCTGCACAAACTATCAATAAAATTGTTGGTATGAGTAAGGTAAACGTTCAGTAGGCCACACAGAGATACATACTGAGGTATGTGAACTTTAGAGCTAAAGCTTTTCTGTCTGGAGAAACTGCTTCTTGTAGCAGTAGATAACATAAATTTGTAATGCATGCAAGTGCAGCAGGCAGATTTTGCACAACTCCGGGTTAATATAGATTGACAGGGCATCCATACATGCATAACTTACATTAAAAGTGTAATGCCAAGATTATTATAAAGGCTAAAGTACAAAGGGGAAGGCCGATGGTTAATGGCTTCACCTTTCTCCCACATGTCCTTCTGTGTTTTTCATTCCTTTCCACAGAAAAGGCCTTTGTTCAAAAAGTCTGCTTGAGTTGTTCATATTTATTCTATTCATATTTTATGTGTGTTCATATTTGTTTGCAGGGTTGGACAGTCCGTTTTATAAGGATTCATTCTACCTAGATGGTCCAAATGTTTGGCAATTAATTTTAACAGTCTTACCTAATCCACCACATATTGCTTAGTTACACACTGGTAATGAACAATAAATCTCTGACAACACAGTCTCATCAGTGGGAAGAAATAAACATCAGATTACCACCAGAGTACTGACCCAATTATAAGATTGTGTTACTAGAAAGTACATTTCAAAATTTGTGCGTGTGTTTGTGGGTGGGAGGTGGGGGTCATTTCACATTTGAGCATTTAATTTTTGCAATCAAAACAGCAGACGTTCTTCTTTGAATAATGGAACTGTCGATACACTGCAGAGCAAGCTGTATTGAGTTAGTTTACGTTCGTGTTGCTGAGAAAGCGAGTTTGGAATTATCCTTCGGCATAAATCTGCAGGTATTGATCACCCCCACCCTCAGCCGGCCTGTTTTAAAGTGAAAATGTGTATGTTTTGAAACAAACAAAAATAAAGACATTTCTGTTTTTTTCATGATTAGTTGAGTACACTCAGTATCAGGGCCACAAGGTGGTCTTTGATGGCCAGTCTGCAGGTGCTCTAAGCCCATGCTCAGCTTGTTTTACTAACCTACCCTCCTGGCAGGGTAATTACCATAAAATGACAATTCTTGTAAAAGTTTTATGAATGAGAGAATCTAGTTTAGTGAAAAACTCATCCAAGTGTGGATTCATAAAATACATTTACATGGACAAAAGTGTTGGGCCACACCACTTAATCTTTGAATTCAACAGTTTTCAGGCACGTAGTCTGGATTTACAAACACTCTTGAGCGCTCACTGAGCTCCAGTGTGGTACGGTAATAGGATGCCACTGCTGCAGCAAGTCAGTTCATGAAGATATTCCACAATGAACTGTAAGTGGTATTTTTGCAAAGTAGAAGTCTCTAGGAACCACAGCAATCAGCTATGAAATGGCTGCAGTTGCTGAATGCTGAGGTGCAAAGTCCATAAAGGTCACTCTGCTGACTCAGTAACTGCAGAGTTCTAAACCTCCTCTAGCATTAACATCAGCACAAAAACTGTGTGCCAGGAGCTTCACAGCATGACTTTCCAGCTCCTTTAATTGGCCCAGTACTTTTGTCCATACAGTGTGGCTTTTGATTTTTGGAAGATCTAATCTAATGCACATAAAATAAAGCATCACTGTGTCTGCTTGTGCTCTCCAATGCACCTACACCTACACCTGATAAAAGTACCTGTTGTCTGTTGTGGAATAATAGCAGCTGTTAAATGCTGTGTAAATGCTTCAAATTAACATTTACACAGTCTTTTTAAAAAGGAGCAAAAGATATTGATGGGAACCAATATTAATGAGTTGGACTGCAGACTTTATGACTCTTTTGTACAGCTGTGACATTAAAATTACCACGCCATGTGGCTGCTGTTCATTTGTTCATAGGCTTACTTTAACTAGTAAATCATTTTCTTTGGTAAAGGTTATTGTTACAGTAAAAAATGATTGAGCCGGCAGTAAAATGGTGCTTTTTTATACCATAGCCTGCCCAGGAAGACATTGCTTCATTTAAAGTCTTTATTTAAATCTAATAATCCATAGAAAATTTGATAAACATATCGTATTTGTCTATTTTTATGCATTTTCAAACATAAACAAGTGGGAGTTATCCTTAATCATCATCGTATATTTGGGCCAATACAGTAGAGCTGCCAGAGCCGCACGGAGAGTACTGCTCAGTGCAATGCAGTCTAAGGGCCACACTTGGGGCTGGTCTAGTACTGAAGGAGGGTGTTGCTGGGAGGTGCTGTGAGGTGCCAGTTCGGGTTGGAGACTAACCTTTCTTCCGGAGTCCTTGCTGCCACACTCCCCTTTATCGTACCACCATTTGTTTTTCAGTTTGTCTAAGACGGCTTGCTCATTGAGCTTCAACACCGCTAGGTTTACAGGGATTCTTCCAACCATAAGGGAATAACATAAATAACATATTATATCATGTTATTTTATGTTATTAATTCAGAGACACAGAGCAGCAAATAAATACACATGCCTGGATTTGCTTATTGGCGACAAACCAAAAGAAAAATATCACACAAACCACACCTACGTGCACACAAATATGTTGCATAAACATCATCAGAAACATCAGTCAAGTGATATGCATTAATACTCCATCTAGCTCGGTTGGTTTGCTCCCTAACGCAGTAGATGTGTATTACTATATCACTTTGGGTAACCGGCACACTGCCTGCACTTATGCAACGAGGCTGTCTTAATTTGATCTTTTTCTATGTGAAATTGGCCCAATTGGATAGCTAAACCTATACATGGGGCCTTAAAATGTCAGAACACAAGGAACCTTGCTGTTTTAATTAGGAGGCACTGATCAGTTTTAAATCAGTGCTATTTTGTTTAAGGGGACATGATACAAAAATTCCCCTCTCTATGGATTTCAAATTCATACCCTGCAGGCCCAGTAATCACCCCCCTCTGTCCTTTTCCTTTGCTCTTCCCCATACCACAGAGAGATTAAGTGTTGCCGGAGTGGTAGTGCAGCGTGGGGCTGCCGGTTACCCCCCTCCCCACCCCACCTCCCACTCTCAGTGGTGGTGGGTTACCCGCAGGGTTTATCAAACTGGCTCTGACCTTGGAGTCCCCGCCCCCGCTGCCGCACTCTCCCTTGTCGTACCACCACTTGTTTTTCAATTTGTCCAAGAGGCCCTGCTCGTTCAGTTTTAACACTGCCAGGTTTACTGGGTTTCTTGAAAATAATATAAAACGATAACCATTAGGAGACACTCTATGGGACAGATATAAAAAGACTGGTCGTATGGTGGTGGTGATGGTAATAATGACAACACTGACTTCGAATTAGAAACACTCCTGCGTTTGTCTGCTGATGTGAAAGCAGGATTACTGACTTTGGATGCACATGTCATTCGTATACCTGCAATGGGCTTAAATGCTGAGTGCCCATACAGTCAGGTTTTACCAAGCAGGGGACTCAGAGAGAGGCAGAGCAAACACTATAAATGGAGATGCTTTGGATGCGGAAGTCTGACTACAGATGGTAATTTCCTTTCAGCTGCAGCAGCATACAAATTGCTATGGCAACTAACCTATCAATATTCAACCCATAACAGTATTCTTGTGAATAGAAGTTGATTAATTTATAAATAATAGCAGAAGCAAATTGAAGCAGAGGCTTGGACAGTTTTAACTGCTACCGTCACTTTCACAATAAGTTTATTTCTCTAACTGGCTAAAAAGAAATTGTGTGACCAACTACAGACATCATCCAAAGCATATCCCCATGAGTAGCTCTCTCTCTGTTTTTTTGTGTGTGTGCACGTGCGTGTATTCGCGTATTTCCTATAGCTGTGAGGCTGTTTACAAAGACTCTATCCAACCACAAATCACAGAAAGCTAGAATCTGCAATCAGAATTTGCATAAAAGTAAAGACAACAGCCTTTATTTGATTGTCTTTTCGCTCAAATCAGTGCCAATTCTTCTCCGCGGGAGCAGTTTGGTTTGGTGACATTCTGCCTTTCTCACCACTGAATACAGAAGAGTGACTATCCCCAGCCTTGAGCGCACAACACAGCTGTAGGGAACACGGTTTTCTCAGAGCTGGTAAAACCTCCAAATTCTTTCTCAGCCCAGTGGACTCAAGTCACAAAAGAAGTATGGGCACATGGATGTTCTGGAGAACCAGTAGGTTAGTGTTGCCAGTCAGTTCAGCGTGAGCACATGTCAGGGAGTGTTACTGTATGTGAGCGGGATGGTGCAAGCTGTGAGGCAAACATGTGGATGTCTGGACATTGTATATTTTAGAAATGAAGATCAGCATTTACACAGAGGAACTGACAAGAAAGTGATCTCTGAAGACATTCCTGCAAAATTAAGAGTTATTTTTTTTAAGTGCTGTTTTCAATCAGGCCTGAAATGCATTATGAGAACTATCAATCTCATTTACTGTCTAGGAAAAAAACTTGACATGTGCAGAAATCTAATAAGAGCGACAGTATATAAAGGTCTAATTAGGGACGTCCCGAGGACTAATTAAACCGATTAGATGAAAAACCATTGTAATCAGTTCTGTACTTGGTATCAACTGATACATTATCAAATTTAATATGGTGAGAAAAAAAGTCAGAGTCATTCTTCTCTAATATCCAGTGGTCATTGCAAAATGATTCATTAACAATGCATTTCAGGTATGATTGAACTCAGCTCTTTGAATTCATGGGTCACTTCCAGATGAGCAGAAGACATTTGAAATTTTCTGAGTCACTCTGATTGCCATGCTTTAAAATAATACCCATGCAATCACAAATGTTTATCTGTCAATGAAACTCCACATCAGGCGTCTGTGACCACAATGACAACTTGAGAATAACGTACATCACTGGGTTAATAATTAACACAAAGAGAGCGAGATAAAAAGGGGCCACCCTTAGCAGTGCCCCGCTGCTACATTGTGGTCTGCTGTAGCAGTTTTACATCAACTTGTCTTATCATTCATGCAGCATTAAACTTCATTTACGGAATCTAATTTGTATGAAATTTTAAAAAGGAGCATCTGATCGAGGCTTTGGAAACAGTTCTAGTCAGCATTCTGACCTCTGGCTGTCAACCAAGGAGGAAACCCGTACAGCGAGTTTGAATAAAGTCTTCCCATATGGCTCCTTTCATTAAAATGAATGAGGCCTATTAGAAATAGATTAAAAGCTTCAGATGCCACCAGCTTCTGCACTCTCTCTGTAGTTGCGGGAGAAATATAAATGGAAAGTTGGTTAAGGTGTTAATGTAATGTGAAATGACAGCTGTTGCTCTTGGACATCAATGGCAGAAGTAAATCCAGAATGGATTATCTTTCATTATGTCAATTATCACATTAAATGTTGCAAAAATACTAATTCCACTCTGCTGACTTCACATTCGAGGTGTGAGCTCTGGCTTAAGTGGTAAAGCAGCCATATGGAATGTGATTCCACTGCTTTGGGGACCCTATTGGTTTATGACTGGCATATTTCCATTTTTGCATGCATCTGTGTGTTTAAGGGGGATACTTGAAAGAATGCTTCCATGGTGACAGCTGAACAAGAGAGAGTTTAGAACATAATGGGAGGGCAGCAGAGAAACAAAGTGCTGCTTAAAGAGGATGAGAGATCTCATAGTCCTACTTTACACTTCTGCTAGTGCTCACAAGTCAGCTGTGACTAATCTAGCCACATACGTAGATATTGCAGACAGAAACTAAGATGATCAGAGTTTAAAATGGGAATGATCATCCTGGAAACGCCTGTGTGATATGTGCATACTATGAACAAGAACAAAAAGTTGGAGGATGATTGTGAGAATAATGGCACGCCTTCTACATCTTATTAGAGTGCACTTGAAGGATGAGGATCAATATTAATACTGATAAGTTAGTATGACAGTATGTGCATAAAACAATCAAAATGCATGAAATGGCACAAAAATCAACCAAAGCTCATATATATGTTCATAAATGAGCAAGTACAGTAAAGACAGAGCTCCAAATAAACAAGCGAGAAATAATGCTCATGCACAGGCGCAAATAAAAGCACATAAAGGCTTTTATGCAGCGACGCTACAGTGGCAGGGGTTTACCTGAGATGGGAGCCCTTTGGTGTTGCAATTCCATAACCTTTAGAGTCCAGGTTGCCTCCCACCTTCATGGTGTCACAGGGTTTCCTCTGCTCTATGTACTCATTCATAGTGGACTCCAGCAGGTAGGCATACTTGCCCTTGGACTTCCTGACTCTCATCACACCCTCGTCTGTTGTTTTGACAAACACAGATGGGTCGGCCGCCTTCATGTAAGACCACATCTTCTCAAACACAGCGATTTTGGACCTCTGACAGCCAGAATTGTTAATAAGAAAGGGACGGAAGCGCAGGGGAAGAGACAGTGTTAGTATGAATACTTTATCTGTCTTTAGGGTGTTAAATGTTAAAGGTAAATGTTGAACTTCCAATCCTGGAAAATGCCATCACTTTAATCCCATTTTAACTTTTTATGTTCGTTTCATCAGTACCTACTTAGTAGCAGTTAGCAGTTAGCGGCAGAGCCCACGACTCCTGTGTTTTTGTGATTCTACACTTACTGTTACATTTGTGCTCGTATAACACTGTAAAACAAATTTATTTACGAATGCTGCTAGTTCACAATGACAGTGTTCAACTGGAAAAATACAGGTGTTTTGTTTTGAAGCAGTTTTTTATTTCCTCACCCTGAAGAATTCTTTGGTGGAGCCGGCATCCAGCGTTCCATAGGCAATCTCTGTCTGCTTGGCCAGATCCTCAGCACTCTCTATAGGAGACACCATCCTCTCCACAGTCAGGAAAGCAGCTAGATTGGCAGTATAGGATGAGATGATGATGAGAGTGAAGAACCACCAGACGCCTCCAACAATACGGCCCGACAGAGAACTAAAAACAGAAGGACAGGATGTTGTTAGTATGTCAAAAATAGGTATGTAAAAGACATGGCATATACTGCTCACACATATCAGAGCCAATTATGCCTTAAGGTGTGTGTGTGTGTGTGTGTGTGTGCGTGTGCGTGCGTGTGCGTGTGTGTGTGTGTGTGTGTGTGTGTGTGTGTGTTTGTGTGGGTGGAGGAGGGGAATAGCTAGCATCCATCTTTCTCTTCATCGTAAATTCTGCACACAATCAAGAGAAGCAATCTAAAAACCTGGTGATGTTCATGCCATCCAAATCACCCACATTGCATCACACTCACTGTATCACTCTTCTTTTCACCAGGCTTGGAGAGCTTAGCCAAGTCTGCTGAGGAAAGATAACCGGCTCCACAAAGGCCCACTCAGCTTTCTCCCTGCCAAATTAATCTCACTTTAAGAAAGTCGCCAGTATGTTTTATGCCATACACATTAATTGTTGGGGCTTAATAGGCAGACGAGAACACTTAGCCACTGCTCTAATTGCACTTCCAAAAAAACAAAACAAAAAACTGTCAGCCACATCTCCCGAGTCAAATGCCTAGAGTCTGTTTCCTTATCTCTTCACCTTAAGAGAAACTAGTTTGAAAAGCGACAGCAAAAATCATGTTGTGTTACATATCAGACCCCGAAAAATCACTGAGGCACAGGGTGGCAGAGCTTCCGCAGAGCAAATGACACAAATCTGAAACAAAAAAAAGGCTTTTGTGATTCACC
This sequence comes from Bujurquina vittata, assembly GCA_015106715.1. Classification (NCBI taxonomy): domain Eukaryota; kingdom Metazoa; phylum Chordata; class Actinopteri; order Cichliformes; family Cichlidae; genus Bujurquina; species Bujurquina vittata. Next base: position 23,834 of record VUQK01040422.1, read on the forward strand.
TTTGTACTGTCAGCTCAAATGGAGCATGAACATGAAGGCAAGATTAAGTATGGAGAAAGAGTGGGGAAAAAAGAGAGAGAAGCTGAAACATAATCATTTAAGATGCTTTTCAGATGACGCGTGGATGATGAAAGAGCAGCCATGGAGCGAGCTGAGAACAAACACAGAATGGTTGCAGAGCCTCTGAAAATCAGTCGGGAGAACGCGGGGCTGTCTATAGTGTGTGTGTGTGTCTGTGTGTGTGTGACTGTGTTCAGTGATCACTGCTCAAACGGGTTGCGGGTGAGGTTAAACTTGTACAGTGCAATCTTGTGCACACTCCATCTTTGCTCTGTAATACAGGGCTATTGCTAAAAATAGTACACTTATTTGCAAATCTACATGGAGAGTTGTGTAACTGTATCCTAATCCATATGTATATTAAAGCCCTTGAAATCAACATTAGTTAATAGGTATTAAAGCCCTTATATGCTCACATATATGTACACACACACACACACGTATATATATGCGTGTGTGTGTGTGTGTTCATTAACACATTCCTTGCTAGCTTGTAAGACAATTATGAGCACTTATAAGAAACATATTAACTGTTTATAAACATTTTGAAGTTTCAATTTCTTAGAAATGGCTAAAATAACATCGAAAAACACATTTCTTTGGTTTGTGTAACTTGCATGTAGGTGAGTTAGGGATGTGTATAAGCACCTCTAAATCTGAGGCAACGGTTCTCAGCCAGAAAAAGGTGGCTTGCCTGCTCTAGGTTGCTGCCTCAAGTGAAAGAGTTCAAGTGTGTCAGGGTCTTTTTCATGAGGTGAAGAGTGGCGCGGAAGACTGACAGACTGCTGCAGTGTCTGCAGCGATGCAGATGTGATGCTATTCCGGTCAGTTCTGATGGAGAGAAAGCCAAGCATGAAGGCAAAGCTGTCCATTTACTGGCTGATCTATTTTCCTGCCCTTACTTGTGGCAGAAGGGTGTGGGTAGTGACCCAAAGAATTATGGATACAAGAAATAAATGCGCTTCCTCTGAAGGGTATCTGGGCTTATCCTTCGAGATAAGGTGAGGAGTACGGGCATTTGCAAGGGGCTCAAAACAGAACTGCAGTTCTTCCATATTGAAAGGAGCCAGCTGAGTTGCTTGGATGCATGGAGTTATTTCGGGCAGGGGCGTGGTGGACATTGGGAGGTTCGGGAGGTTTACAGAATGGCCAGTCATAGGCTGAACTGGACGGTGAATTAAGGCCAGCAGTGCTGCGCTCAAGCTCTCACGGCCACAGGTGCAGACAGGGGTGGTTGGTCGTGAACATTTCTGCTCTACGAGCTGGCTCTTTGAATGACAGGACTTGGCTCTTCATTGAGAGACGTTTTTCATCAAGAGCTCCTGCGCAGGAGGAGGAAACTGGTGGAGCCATCCACAGCTTTTTATGAGTAGGGATATGGGCATTACTTTAATTTTTATTGCACAAAAGGACAAAAGCGCAATGTTAAACTGAAAACTGCCTCCAGGACAGAAACAGGTGTATTACACTGCTAACACAACTTCAGCTCTTTGCAAGTATCTGCACAGACAACATGCTAAGAGCCAGCCAGGAACCCAGAGTGATGATGAAGCTGAGTGCATGCTGACCCCCAGCCCAGCAGCCAGAGCCTGATCTTCAACAGGTAACAGAGGCAGTGACGAGCAGCCGGCCTCGCAGCACTGTAGCCTTTGATTCTACCCATGCATGTATCTACAGTGGAATTGCTGTCAAGATTACAACAAAACATGTACACAATTTGGTCCAGGGTATATGTTTACATCTTAACTACTGATCTGAACCTCAAGCTTCCTAATAGGAATAAACAAACAAAAACACCAATGAAATTATTAATGTAAATTACTTCTGATAATCAGGAACAACAAGAATATTTTTCAGAGTATGAAACCATTAATTATCTTTGTGTACGCCAGGTCTACTGTAATATGAGCCCAGACACAATGCAGTCTCTAAAGAAAAAGATCATCTGACTCTTTTATCTTGAAATATTAAATGACAGTAAATCAAAAAGAAACCATTCTGATTATCAGTTTCAAACATTTAAAATGTGGCTCTTTTTTAATGGGCATTTATACAGTAACAGTCAAAGGTTTGGATGCACTCACCCATGGTAAGTGCATATTTGGCTTTGGACAGCATCTGGCCTCTAACACAGTATTTTTTTAAATTGCAAAAAGCAAACTCATTCTTTGGCAATGAAAATGATTCTATGCACTGCACATACTTAAAACGGACTTACAATGAGCTCCCAGGCTAATATCACGTATGAGCAGAACCACAGCAAGAACCACCGGGCTCACTGCAGCCAGTTTGTAACATCTCCCAGATCTCACAGTGAACATGGACACTGAGCAGAGAGGAAATGAACTGATAGCCTAATTCAGTTCAATTAAATTTGCTTTATATAGTGCCAAATCACAACAGTCACCTCAAGGCACATTATATTGTAAGGTAAAGATCCTACAATCAAACCCAACAGTCAGAATGACCCCCTATGAGCAACCGTTTGGTGACAGTGGGAAGGAAAAACTCTCTGTACACAGGAAGAAACCTCCAGCAGAATCAGGTTCAGGGAGGGACAGTCATCTGCCGTGACCGTTTGGGGCCTTTAAATAACCATCTATGACTAGTCTGAATTATCAATTCCTTTAAGCGCCATTTCATGTTGCCCACGAATGCCTCCATGTCCCTAGAACCAATCAGAATGCAAGATCAAACCATTTTCTTGTTCGCAGGCTACCAAATACAATGGGTTCCTCACCGATCCCTTCGGGATGCTTGGGCCTAATCAATAAAAGATCAATGAATACATGGATCTGTAATGTTAGCAGTCAACTAAAGATGGCCATTGTCATAGCAGTCATATTGACCATATGCATATACAGCACAATTTGGTGAAATTGGATGCTTTTTGATCCCTGATAGCTTCCACCTGCTGCCCACTGCTGACAGGCAAAGTGTCATTCCTGGTATTCTCAAGAACTTGATAAAAGGTGACTGGACTGTGGGGGAGGGATCTCTAGGCTGTATTCTGACAGCTGGTGGCATAAGCCTCCACCTCTGTTCAATGATGGCCGTTTACAGTGGACATAGATGGCCTCTTTCACTCGTCTTTCAAACCATCTTTGTTCTCAGTCCAAAATGTGAACAGTGGCATCCTCAAAAGATGTGGTTATCCCAACTGGGCCTTCATCACATCAGCGAAGATGCGCAGAAAAGAAAGTCAGACACAAACCAACATTATCGCTTACGCTGCAGATTTGTCAGAGAAATGCAGGAGAATTTTCTCCAAGCAAGACATCCCAGCCACACTCTAAGACAAAAACTGGTCCCAAGGACAAGACTTTCAAACACAAACTAAGCAAAATAGTGTATGCTGTGCAGTGCAGTGAGGAGTGAAAACCTCAGAGCAGCAACACAGGTCAGCTGATCACAGCATGCACACCAAGAAAATTTACTGGAGCTCACAAGAGACAGTTCTGACTTTTCTCCCCAAGCGGAGCCACAACAACTGATCTTAGGGTTCCTCCACTTTCTGAATCCCATTGTAACCCCTGAGTATCCTCATTTTTGTCTTTCATGCTTGGAACAGTGTATCCATAAACAACACAAAAACGCATGTGGGCGTACTTTCTCAGGAGTGAAGGCAGTGCATCATACAAATAGACTGGGCCCAGTATTTCACAGTGCAGCGGTGGTTAGCACTGCTGCCTCCCAGTTAGCATAACATCTAAAAGGCCTGGGTCTCTCTCTCTCACTCTTTATGTGGAGTTTGCATGTTCTCCGCATGTCTGCGTGGGTTTTCACCGGGTACTCCGGTTTCCTCCCACAGTCCAAAGACATGCCCTTACTGGGGTTAGGTTAATTGGCTAATCTAAATTGCCCATAGGTGTGAATGTGAGTTGTCTGTCTCTCTGTGTTGGCCCTGCAACAGGCTGGCGACCTGTACAGGGTGTACCCTGCCTCTTGCCCTATGTCAGCTGGGATAGGCTCTAGCCCCCCCGCGACCCTAAACAGAATAAGTGGAAGTGAATGGATGGATGGATGCTTGGAACAGTGTATCAATAAACAACACAAAAATGAATGTGGGCTCAGCGTACTTTCTCAGGAGTGAAGGCAGCGTGTCATACAAATCGACTGGGCCCAGTATTTCCTCTCAAGCAACTTAGGCCTTTGGAGTCGCTACTTTATTTGTCAACAAAAAGGGCCTTTAAGGAAGCCATCGCTTGCATAATCCACAACCACAGGAATCAGGAAGACGCCAAGTAAGTGCGGCCACAACGCGCCAAGAGCAGGCAAGCTTACCTGTTGCTTATTGTTGGCGGACAAGGAACCCAATCTGACGCTGTCTGTGTGGGAAGTTATGAATGGAAGTCGGCTGGATTAGTGGTGTCTGAACGCTATGGTGGTTCCATGTTTTGGCTTGAACTCTGCACTTTGTGAATTCAAGATACAATGCTTGGATGGAGTTTCAATGGAAAATGACTGCTGCTTTGTTGATATGAATGATCTATTGTGAACTATAATAACCTTGGCTGCCAGACCACATGCAGCTGTGACCTTTTTATTGTTCAGACATATTTGAAGGGCATGTCAGTCTGTACAAAAAAAAAATCAAAAAGCACTCTATGGATACCTTTATTCTATAGAAGTCCATAATTTAGTGTTGAGCAATTTTTCAGATGGATAAGGAATCTGTGATTATAGATTCCAAAGTGCTCTTAAAATTTAAATAAAAAAAAACATTTAAGTTGAATTCAGGCTGAAATTGTAAAACTCTCTTTTACAGCAGTGACCAGGGGCATGGTGGCCATCAGGAGGTTTCCAGGCCGAACCAGCCAGTGATCAGAATAGTTTTTTTCTACCCAATTAAGCCCAGCAGAGCTCGCAGCCGCAGGTGCAGACAGTGATGGTCGGTCGCAAACGTTTCTAAGAGCTGAATGACAGGAGCTGGCTCCTCACTGAGGGCCGTTTTTCATCAGGAGCTCCTCTGCAGGAGGAGGAAACAGGTGGAGCCATCTACAGCTTTTCATGAGTAGAGATATAATTTATTTTAGTTTTATTTTTAGTGGTAATATATAATAAATTATTATTATTATTATTATGATTATGATTATTATTATTATTATTATTATTATTATTATGGGTCTGTTTGGTAGGTTTGTCAGTGTTTTGTTTATTTAAAAGTTTGATTAAAATATTATACAAAATACCTGCTTTACTAATAAAACAACTACATAAAATCAAGCAAGTATAAGGTTTCTCATATAGGGAACACTGAATGCAAAAGGATTTATCATTTAACATTCATATTTGCCAAGTTAAGCTAAAATATATGAGGCTGCACACACAGCTGTTTTAATGCTGCGAAAAAAGTTCTTTTTACTGCAAATATAGGTATGTTGTTTTAAAATTATGGTTTGTCTGCTGTACGATCAGATAAAAGGCTTCTCCAAACCAAGTTCCCGGGCTGAATTTCAACCCCAGCCCACCCCTGGTTTCGGGTACGTCCAGCTGTGAGGGACATTTCCAGGAAATGATGGCAAGCTTAAGTACACCTCAGTCTCTCCCCAGAAGACCTAATAAAGGTGACGAGGGACAGGGAGGACTGGGCATCTCTGCTCAAACTGCTGCTTCCACAATTCATACCTTAATAAGCAGGAGAAACTGGAAGCAATGATACATACCTATGATGCTGAAATGGTGAATTTTCTTGCCATATAGTTGTTTACACACTCATAAATTTAACCGAATTCACATCTAAAATCTGATTGCACACAAGGATTGAGATCCAGCTCTCTGCACACTTTTGCAAACAATTGCCCTACAACGAGAGCCCCGATTTCAGATGATCTCCAGGTGATTTTCCAACAACAGTCCTTTTAGTAAAATAAATCATTCATCATCCATACAGCCATGTGTAAATGTTAAACAGGCAGATCAGTACTGTTTGAAAAAAATAACTGAGGAAGCAAGAAGGTAAAAAAATCCAAAGTAAGGCCACTAACAAGTATATTTAAGATCTAATACTCCACCGATTATGTTCCCTTTCAACCATCTAATAGTTTTCCTGGATATAAACCCTAAATGATGGTCTGCTGGGATCCAGTGTCGGATTGCTTGCTTTGCTAACAGTCCAATCCCACAAAACTGGCTATCTACTATTACTCATGACAACAAAGAGAAGCACAAGGTTTGTGATGTGAAACCATCCCCATAAAGAGCAGAAACGATGACAACAGTGTGCAAGAATTTCTGAGTCCTTGCAGAAATAATGCAAGTTGTGCTCAGTCCTATATGCTACTGTTCAAAGTACAAGGCTGTCATTTTGTGGTGAAAAGATGTAGCTAAGAATGTGCTACAGTATGTTCGGCTAAAACAGTGATACAAGCGAGGGAGAGGTGGGATGGCAGAGATGAAAAGTAAACTGGATAGTGCCACCAGAGGCAGACAAACTCCTTAGCTTTGACTGCTGCTGGCCTCCAGAGATGGCAGTAAACAGCTGTCTAATCCTTCCCCTTCAGTTGCCCTTTTTTGTTTTCTTTTCCTCTCTCGCTCTCTCTCTCTCACCTCCTCCCTTCTCTTCCTCTCCATTCTTTTCTTTTCCCCTCCATTCACCCCGCATCTCCGCTGTGTTTCCCCTGCTTGTCTCTTCTTGTGCTGGGAGGGATGGGGGTGCTGACAGGGGTTTGTTTTGGCCCGGGACAACAATAGCATACACCTTGGCACTGATGCTGACAAATTCAAGTATGCATGGAAACACACACACATGTGCTGTCTTCCCAGGGACAGTTTGCTAGCGTGAGTGGATATGTGGGTGTGTGTGTTTATGTGTGTGTGTGTATGCGTGTGTTTGCTTGAGCAAAGGGAACAACGGGGGTCACCATTTGGATGAGGAGAAAAGGGCTGTGTGTGCATGTGTGTATGTGAGGGTCGTTTGTGTGCCTGAGTGTGTGCGTGCGTGTGTGTGTGTGTGTGTGTATGTGTGTGTGTGTGTGTGTGCGTGATTGAACACAGTGTGTATTTAATTTCTGTGGCAGTTTCACTGTCTTGTTGTC
>VUQK01040423.1:0-14311 GCA_015106715.1 Bujurquina vittata
AGAAAAGGAAATATATTTAAAGCCAAAATAGTTTTGTGTAAGTTTTTTTTTTTTTTTTTTTTTTTGGTAATCAGCATTGGAACCTGAATAAATCTGAACTGGAAGAAAGCCAATGCCAGCTAAACATGAAGGTTACTGTTTCTTATCAGATTGTGAATATTGGAATAAAATAAATGCACAATGGACAGACCCCCCCCCCCCTCAGCCACCCAAATTCCTGAGAATTTCTAAGATGAAACCTTCATTTCCAAATAGCCTGTGGACAGACGGCTGTATGGTGAATCAGCTCGTAAAGGCAAACACGAGTGTCCACTGTATCTGACTTAATTCTAAAACAGAGAGAAACGTTCAAAGCTTAACAGACCCTTCTCTTAGCATTTTGTCTGACTCTAAAGCTCCCACTGCTGACTGAAGGAACTCACTGCACTAATGACTTTTTAACCATTTTCAGCCTCAGAAGGAACATTATTTTTTGAGATCACGTTCAGGCATTACAGCGGGTGACATTAAAGCATACAATCTGAGAATACTCTATACAGGTACAAAACTGAGGAAAATAAAAATTGCATATGTTTTGGGTGTCAACGCCTCAATTTTGAGAAGATTAAACTTTTTTCCTTTTTTTTTTTTTAAAGATTGTATACCTTCAAGGTAGCCACTGAAATCATTAAGTTAATAGCCCAAAACATGAGGCATAGGATTATTCTGTGAATCCATCAATAAATTAGAATAATGTCAGTGAGCAGCCTTAACAAATGTTCTTTAAACTGACATGACATTTTTTGTTCCATTTCCAAATGACCGCTGGCTGAGATTGCTGGGTCTCGTATTAATTCTCAGGTTTTCAAGGAAAAATATATCTATCTTAAGTAGAAATAATGAAGTTGAAGAGCTGATGCCCCGAGGAGCAGTCACAAAGAATTATATCTTTCTATAACACAGGACACAGGCAAAAGATAAGTACCTGTCAGTTGGCATACTCTCTTCTACATGTGCCTATCAATAAAAGAGATTATTTTCCCCAGTTATTACAACAAAGATCTGGGGGGCTCGAAGATTGCACCTTTAATGAGAAGGAATGATTTCCTCCTGCACACTCACAACCACACTTGAAGTGAGTGAGCTGTAATGCCATCAATTTCCCCTCTCTCTCTCTCTCGATTTTACAAGAACTTATTAAAATGAAATATTGCCAACATTAATGCACAGGGATTATTTATTACATTTTAACAGGATTATGGTGTGCAAAGCTTGATTTGGGATTCATACCCTGCATTGTGGTATCGTGGTTTAGCAGTCAAATTGTGCAGACTTGTTGTAATTAACAGTGGCAAAACAGATCGTTGCCAAATGATATGTCGCTCCGTGAACTAATCTTTGTGTGCTAAAATGTCGAGAACCTGAAGAATGCATTCACTGGAATTGAGAACTGGGATTTTGTCATTTGGCTCGTGCTACTTTTCGCTTACTTTTCGCACAGAAAGACATTGTCCTAAACTCCCTTTCTCTCATAGCTGTTTATTTGATTGAATTTTATAGTGTCAGGTGCAGTGCTTTATTTAATAGAGTTGACACTGATCTCATGTCTGTGGCTGTCAGATTGTTTTTTCCACACTCAGTTTTACAGCCATGGTGTAATGCACTGGAACAACTTTATAGATGCCTTAGTAATGATGATATAAAGAATGCAAGTGTATGCACCTTGATGACAGTAAAGCAATAATTTGTTTGGGCACCTTATCATATTCAGCAGAAAATCCAACACATGCAAAACACGTCTTTAATCTCGAAAACATGGCCGGTTCATGAAATGTGCTATTAGTTATGCTGATGAAGGAGCATGACTTCATACCTTAATTGTGAAGTAATGTGAAGGTCCTCAGAACAAATCTATTATGTATGGTCCTACCAGACAGCACATGCAGGGGTCCTTCAGACATCCCATACTCTTTAGCCACACCATCACGCTGTGCCTAGTCAAATTGTGTTGTGGAAATTTTCCATGTTCTTTGTTACAGCAAAAGGGTTACATTGAAGGTAATGGCTTTTGAACATAGTATTTATGCCGGCTTTGTTTGCTTGTGTGTGGGAAGAAAAGGGATCTATAAAAGGATGTGAATGGGGAAAGCAATCAAAAATCTGGCCTTCACTTTCGCTGTGCTGCTAACAAAGATGATACAAGGCTAGGAGCCGCTGAAGTACCTGCATATCGAGGGACATCTCTGTCTCTCTCTTTTGAGCCACTGAGAGGTGCTCCTCTCCAAATGTTTTTCTTTTGTGAGCCACATCTAAGATGCATAGTTTAATTCAACAGCTTCTTCTTCAAAATAAATAGCTACCTAAGTTACCAATAGCCATTAAAATTGCAGAATAAACGCATGTCTAGCCCTGCAACATGTTAGATGCATGCAAGTCTGGAACTTCCAGCATTTTAATTCAAGCACACCAAAGATAGTTGTATGAAAAATAAAATGGGTCAAGTGGAACAGTGCCCTTTGACAGTTCTTTTTCAAAATAGAAAGAAACCTTGGAATAGCACTGCATTATTTCATTCCACATATAAACTCTTACAGGAGACACGAATGAACTTAAATGTCTAAAACCAAACCTCTACACTTTGATATTGGTGCAGACAGGTGTAAAAATATACATAGCGAACACAGAGCAATAATAAGAGATTTATGTATGTAGGGCGTAAAAGAAATGCCGAGCCGAAGCCTGGTGCTGTCAGGTTCATTTTCCTGTTGCGTCATTCACCATGCCAGTGCACAGTGAAGCCAAATATGGCAGAATCCTCCACTCCTCATACCACGTGCCTCATGATCTCTTGTCAGGCAAACAGATGTCTGAGCACTATGAATTGCTGCATGTTTGTATGCGCGTGTAAGAAATGAGTAAACAAGTTGAAATATTTCCCCCTTAATTTGATGCACAATGCATCCTGACAGCTAATTCATTTCATACAGATTCAAGACCCAGTGCCACATGTCAGGACCTTTCTGCTCAGATAAATACTTTCGGTTGTAGCAAGTAGCTAATAACTCTGTGTGACACAAAGAATCAGGCATTTCTGTTTGGCCTGTAATATTATCACTCCATTCTGACCCTAGCTAACCTTTTACCTGTACAGTCAATACACTGGGAGGTGATAAAAGACCATGGGTGAATGGAGTGTGTGTAATGTTGCAGCCAGCAGCGATTACAGAGGTAACATGAAGACTTGGAAGCAATACTAAGACAAGGCTTTCTATGCGTACTAAATTGCTGGACAGCTCCAGGGCTGACATTTAAAACATAACATCACCAAACAAAAACACATTAAAAGAGAAAAGCTGAACAGGGGGCTTTGAGGAAAACCTGAAATTCAAGTTTTGGCGAAGGCAACTGACCCAAATTTCCTGGCCCTTCTTTTCCTTAACATGCTTCTGCAAGCCTGGGCCCTGGGGTGACGTATCCCTTACACAGGGATTGCCAGTGCATTTACATAGCATGGTTAATGAGAGATCAACACCAGGAAAGCGCCTTGAATATAAAGCTTTCTTGTAAAAATAATGAGCGAGCGATTGATCCATACTCAAACAAGCCGGTTTGCTGAGTTAATACCAAAGGCAGATTATAGCCAGTGCCAAAAGTGCCCTGGCGTGCGACGCCTTTTGCTTAGAGGGTCCCCAAACTTGTCATCACATTAGCACATGGTCAAGGAGTACATCCTACCACTCTCATAATCTGCTTTCCTGCACAATTAGCCTTCTATAATAAGGCAGCTGTCTGACAGCCAGTAGGGAGAAAAGAAGGAAATCACTGAGTTCTACATAGGATGGATGGATCATTTACAGCCACTGGAATATAGACTCTGAGGTGATTCTCTCTCAAAGTCATCAGCGGTCCTCATCCTGAGTCTAAACATTATGGAAACATGGAGGCTTGCGCTCCTTTATTGTGCCAAGCATCTATTACACTTTGATGAAGCCAGACAAAGGAGAGGAAAGGAGGGGGGTTGTGTGAAATAAAGAGAGAGTAAGTGAAAGAGAGTGAGCACCCGTGGCCAGGGCAGATGTGTTTTAGCCCAAATTCTGAGAGAATCAGATGCTGAAGAGGGTGGAATGGTAGGGAATGGCAAGTTTTCTGAATAAAATAATAGATAATTTCAGTCTGACAAAGGCGAGGAAACTATGGGCAAGAGAACAAAATAGCAGGAAGGGATGGAGAAGGGAAGGGGCTTGAAAAGAATAAGAAGAATTCAGTGCTGCTGCTTGCAAGGGAAAAGAAAAAAAAACATTGATGACACCCGGTTCCATTCTTCCGCTCTCCCCTTTCTCTGCTCCTCGCCTCGCAGCACGGCGGGCTAAGCTGGGAGCTGTAATGTCATTAAATTGCAAATGCTTTTTTTTTCATTTCCGACACACACTGTTTACTTATCTGGCAAAAACATATGTTGGAAGGAATCCGTTAAATTCTGCCCATTGCCTTGGGTGAAAGTGCAATAGAAACGGGCCCACTGAGCTCCTTCTGTCGTCTCCTTTTAGCACTTTGCCTTATCTACAAGGCTGCTTAGCAGCAAACTGGCGAGTTCAATGAAAAATGAAGATACAGAGCAAGATTAGGGAAGAACAGTGAGGGGAGAAATGCTTGGAGAGAGGGTCATCCCATTGCAAATGATTTCACTCCTCTCCATCTGCATAAATGACTATTTTTAAGGCATCTCCAGCGTCTGTATATTTTTCTCACTCTGCCACACATTTAATTTCACGCCCCGTGTTCTGAATATGCTTAAATGCATATCTCTGATGCACCTTTAAGCCAGAGGAAAGAGGATGGGGAGGGGTGAGGGGGGGAGGGTACGAAAGCAAAATTAAAGATAAAATGGTATGATTTGCACTACAAGTCTATTACTTTATGGCATTTACATATAGTTTACCTCTGCAATTCCAAGATTTTTTTTTCTACCACCTTCCTATCAGTATTTGGGCATGTATAAATATGTATAAATCTTTGTTGAGAAAAAATAGAATTCCTAGAACTGCACTGGAAAGTTTGAAGGGTGCACTTTCTTGCTTCAACTTCTTCTCTTGCTCCCATGAAACTGTCAGCATATCTGCCTGGGGTGTTCTCTACCAGCTTGCCCCAACAAAGGCACAGGCTTCAAGCACTTTGTGCCCCATGATCCCCAGATACTCCTCCCCTCAGTGAAATGAGTGGGGAGAGAGAGATCCAGGGTCAGGACTTGGCCGTGGCGTTAGAGTTAGGGCCTGGCACAGCCTGATGATGTGAAGAGCTGCATCCTTGTCAAACAAGTGGGTGAACAGCTCGGTTAACGCACAACATGAACTCCCAGTGTGTCATGAAGATTGTCATAGATGATATTTCCACACAATCTCAGACAGGTCTCACACAATGCCACGATGAATGGTACCTACATGTGTGCTACTGTTGTGTTATCAAGTGGATGTGTTGTTCTACCATGGGTAGGAAGTTTGAGCTGTGAGTGGAAAGCCCACCCCTGACAGCAGAGAAGACGAAGGCTGTGGATTGGCCTGGGAATGAAAAGGAGAGAGAGAGAGGCTATTCAGAGCACGATTCCTTTCCCACATTGTCTGCCCGCTTAGATTTGAATACGCTCACTCAAAGAAGATGAGAAAAATGCTTCAGCCTCTTGCATTGTTGGCTTTCTCTCTCTTCTTTCTATTTGCAATTAAATGCATTTCAAATGGAACAACTGTACAGAAAGCATTTCTGATAAAAAAGAAATTCCATTGCCTTTAACCTCCTTTGTAATGGCTTTGCAATTTTTTAGTACTCTTATTATGAGAATTGCACAATCAAAAACATATCTTCGAATAGAAAATGCCATACAAGTAGGAAGTATTGCTTCATTGAAAATTAAATTGCATTTAAAAATCATTTTCAGTCTTCAGTGTTCCTCAGTTCTTAAGCCAATCTTAGTGTTTCTGTTTTGTTGCTTTGTGTGTAACATTGTGCCTTGACAGGACCCTTGTGTCCTGAGCAGTATCACACACACTGGTCCTAAGCATGGGATGAGATCAGTCAATTAGAATTAATGTCATCTGGTCATTTACAGCTAAACACCCTCCATAAGCATTGTGTTTGCTTTGTGTGCAAAGCATCAACTGCAAAACCAATCTCATCCTCCAGACATGAATTTTTGAAGGATTTGAACGCTGTAAATAACTCCAAACCCTCTCTTACGAGGTTTACCCCTGGAGCACTTTGTAACTTATCAGGGCTGCCTTGTGCCTCCTCTAATGCTTGCATTATGCTCAAATGTAAATCGGTAAGCTGCCAGAGAGGTGGGCGGGAATCACTGAAGAAAGAATCACTGAAGGGTCTAGCCAATATTCTGATTGGGGCATAGCAAAATAAACAGTATAGTTTTGTTTTTTTAGAAGCCATTTGAACAAAAATACATCACACTGCTCTGTTATGTTCACAAACAATTGCTCCTCAGTGTTACACACCACCAGAGATTTTAGCTTAAGTAATAAAACGTGAGAGTCCTGCCTTTTACACAATATCGAGCAAAGTTTTGAGAGTTGTAGGCCCCCCCCCCCCACCACCACCACAATGCCAACTCTAGGATAAAAGAAAACTCTACTGTAATATATTCGGAGTGAATGATGCCCAGGGGTCTGTTTTGTATTTCTAATTTCCATCTCTAATGGTACAAGAGACTGATTAGTAATTAGGACAGACCCATTTAAATGCATGTAATGAGCATTATGTATTTCCCATATCCTATGCACTTTATACTGATGAAAATGGATAGTATCTTCATCAATTTGAACGCATGTTGACCTTTAATGGCAATTAATCTACGACACAGCTCTTCATGCTACTTGCCCTTGAATTGGCTTTATAGTGTAATGAGTATATCATTGGAATCTCCCAAATAATGGACCTGAAGCATGCTTCGCAGCCTAACTATTAATCTTATTTTCCAGTGAATCATTTGATCAGTTTGCTAGAGAAGTGGGTTATACAAGTACAAACTAGTGCAGAGGGGTATGTGGCCCCTAGATATTAATTTGGAGATGGATAGCAGTCTTAAAGAGGATTAAAACTCTATAGAGGCTACTCATTTCACATGACTGCATACCTCCCAATCCACTGTATATACTGTCAGTCACTGCTTGGCATGGTTGAGATTTGAAATGGTGACAGTTAAAGTACAAAGATATCCAATCCTAGACTATTTCATGGCATATTTGGTGGAGCATCCCAAAGAAATGCAAACTGTTAGGACCAGTCGTTCCAGTGAACCAAGGCCACCAGAAACAGCAATACTGCCCCCCTGCTATTATCTCCTGAAACTGCATCTACCTCATAGTACTGTCAGTGCAAATATAAAGTAGAAATACCACCAAATGCCACTACAAGACCTGATATTTGTACAGCATCTTTCTAATTTTTAGATATCTGTGGTCATCCAAAGACAAAAAAAAAAGAAAAGTTATTCTTAGAAATGGTCAAAACCAGAAACATTAACAGCATATTGGGGAAAGAAGAATCAAATAAATCAAACAGATATTAGGAAGAAAATGTGAGTTGTTGATGATATTGTTGTGAACACTGAGGCTGATAAAAACGTAAAAAAGAGATAATTTAAAGTAAAGTTTGGGGGGGGGGGATTCAACGATGGGATATGAATTCTGTCACTAAGAACCAGACTTAACATACCAAAATTTGATCATACACTCAAAGAATTTTATCTCAACATGTTATCATCTCAACAATTATTGAAAACTTTGAGAAGAAATGTCTATCAACAAATTAAATAAGTGACATGAATGTTTTATTATGACACATGTATCTGAAAGACCTGCACTATATTTGCAACTTAAAATGAACCTCAGAGAGCTTTATCATTTCTAAAGTGATGAACATTATTTTCACTTAATTACATTTTTTTAATATAAAATAACTGCATTAGTGAAAGAAATCTCTAAGTCACAGCACGTTTTCTGTTTGTGTGCATTTTTGCAGAATAAAATCTGGTAACAGAAACCCAGAAAGACTGTTGAGTGGCTCCTCACATTGCACACCATCATAAAAAATAAAAAAAACCTTCTGATTTAGTTCCTTTTCACCAGTTTCTAGAATGCTGAGCCCTGCTCTCTGGAAATCAAACTGAAGTGGCTTCAGTGTAAAATCTAAAAGCACATCTATTGTGTAGTCAACACATATTCCTGTAAAACAAGTGCAGAGTGGTACGGTGTTGAAAATAATGCTGCATTTTGCCATCCTTATGCTAACAATTAGTTAAGTTCAGCGCCATCTGTAATAATCTTTGATTGATGAAAAATAAATACTGGACTGTAAAGCACATGTTGAACCGGAGTGTGACGACGAGCTCAAATCCCACACAAAAGGAGAGTTGAGGGTCATTAGAAGCAAATCACTTTTCCTTTCTTCTCATGTTTTCCCCCATAATCTTCTTATAACAAGATAAATATATCTTGGTGAAAAACTGATATTTACTGTTTAATTATCAGAAAAAAATTGTAGATATAAATTAGCAAGATCCACTGTCATTATATATATGAAATATTTTTCATCCTCACAATCATGTGCTGGATGCCATTATATGCACTTTCTTGTTTTTCCATGGCTCTCTGGCACCATCCTGTGTTTCAGCAAGAATAATGTATTCTGCCTATATACATATTTTTAAGAAGGTAAAATAATTCAAAGTAATTCACTGGTTCAAAAACCAGAAACATAATAATAACTTTGCAGCGAGAACTCAGCACTGTACAAAATATTTGTGCATCACAGTTAAATTTAATTTGGGGTCAGTCTAATGGCTGGTTCATATCAGTATTATTGAAATTCTGGCATCACTTTACATTAGTTACTGAAGCGTAATATCCACTTAGTAGTATTCACTCACCCACCCGAATCATTTAATTCAGGTGTTCCAATCACTTCCATGGCCACAGGTGTATCAAACCAAGCACCTAGGCATGCAGACTGCTTCTACAAACATTTGTTAAAGAATGGGTCGCTCTCAGGAGCTCAGTGAATTCCAGCGTGGTACCGTGATAGGATGCCACCTGTGCAACAAGTCCAGCTGTGAAATTTCCTCACTACCAAATAATCTAATTCAATTCAATTTTATTTATATAGCGCCAAATCACAACAAACAGTCGCCTCAAGGCACTTTATATTGTAACATAAAGACCCTACAATAATTACAGAGATAAACCAACAGTCAAAATGACCCCCTATGAGTAAGCACTTGGCGACAGTGGGAAGGAAAAACCCACTTTTAACATGAAGAAACCTTTAGCAGAACCAGGCTCAGGGATGGGCAGCCATCTCCTGTGACCGGTTGGGGCTGAGGGGGGAGAGACAGGACAAAAGACATGCTGTGGAAGGGAAACAGAGACTAATAATAACAAATGATTAAATGTAAAAGTGAAGCTGTTGATTCACGGGTCAATCTATCTTCACGGTCACAAGCTTTGGGTAGTAACCGAGAGAATAAGATCGCGAATACAAGCGACAGAAATGAGTTTCCTTCGAAGGGTGGCTGGTCTCTCCCTTAGGGATAGGGTGAGGAGTGCGGCCATCCGGGAGGGGCTCAGAGTAGAGCCGCTGCCCCTCCACATCGACAGGAGCCAGTTGAGGTGGGTCGGGCATCTGATTAGGATGCCTTCTGGCTGGCCTCTTGGGTGA
The DNA here is from genome assembly GCA_015106715.1 of Bujurquina vittata. Classification (NCBI taxonomy): domain Eukaryota; kingdom Metazoa; phylum Chordata; class Actinopteri; order Cichliformes; family Cichlidae; genus Bujurquina; species Bujurquina vittata. The sequence goes on from VUQK01040423.1 coordinate 9,697, forward strand.
GGTGTTCCGGGCATGTCCCAAAAGGAGGAGGCCTCGGGGTAGACCCAGGACACGCTGGAGAGATTATATCTCTCAGCTGGCCTGGGAACACCTTGGGGTCCCTCCTTATAAGCTGGTGGAGGTGGCTGGGGAGAGGGAAGCCTGGCCTGCTCTGCTTAGACTCCTGCCCCACGTCACCCAGCCCCGGATAAGCGGAGAAGAATGGATGGATGGATGATTAAATGCAGAGTTGTGCATAAACAGAGTAAAAAGAGGTGGATAAGATGAAACACTCAGTGCATTTGTGCAGAATACAATTTGGTATGAGCTCATTTTCAACACTGATATGAATATGGAACAGAAATCCAAATGAGTGGCTCCTCACATTGCACACCGTCATAAACATGCAAAAACTTTTGAGTTAGTTCCTTTTCACCAGTTTCTAGAATGCTGCTCTCTGTAAATCTAACTGAAGTGGCTTCAGTGTAAAATCTAAAAGGGCATCTATTGTGTAGTCAACACATATCCTTAGACAAGTGCGGTGCTGAAGATGATGCTCCATTTCTCCATCCACATGCTAACAATCTGTTAATTTTAGTTCCATCTGTAATTATCTTTGATTGGTGCTTGGCAAAATGGATACTTTTGTCCTCCTGTATTTCAAAGATGGATCATGGACTGTTAAGCACATGTTGAACCTAAGCATGATGAAGGGCTCAAACCCCATATAAAAAGACAATTGAGAGTCATTAGATGCAAATCGCTTTCCCTTTCTACTCATGTTCTCCTCAAAATCTTCTTCTATCAAGATGAATATATCTTCATGGAAATCTGATAACTACTGTTTAATTATCTGAAAGAAAAGTTGAGTTTTATTTTGTAAATATAAAAGTATTATTTACAATATTTTTAGATTTACAAAATATATAAATATTTATCATATTTTTATATTTAGTATAAAAACATTTTATACAAATATTTTGAAAATATTTTTACATTTACAAAATATAAAAAAAATATTATTTATAAATATATTAACAAGATCCATTGTCATTTTATATCAAATATTTTTCATTCTCAGATTATATGCACTTGCTTGTTTTTCTCTCTGGCACCATCCTGTGTTTCAGCAGGAATAATGCAATCTGTTTATTTGAACATTTTTAAGAAGGGAAACTATTTTGAAGTAATTCAGTGGAAATAAAACATCAGAAATATAATAATAATAATGCACCGCTTGAACTTAAGTTCAAATTAGAGTAAAATAAATGTAATAAAAAGTGCTAAGGACTATACAAACAATTAATGTTTTTTTTTTAAAGGTTTTCTCCCCCAGTCCAAAGACATGCAGTTAGCCAGGTTAGATTGTTGGTGATTGTAAATTGCCCAAAGTCGTGAATGGTTCTCTGTGACTCTGTGTCAGCCCTGCGACAGGCTGGCGAACCTGAAAAGCGTAAGTGGAGGATGACAGATATATTTTCTCTTTTTAAGGTGGTGCAGTGGTTCACACTGTTGCCTCACAGCAAGAATGACGTTAGTTTGATTCTCCTGGCTACTGGGAGCTTTTCTGTGCGGAGTTTGCATGTTCTCCCTGTGCCTGGTTTCTCACCAGCATCCCCCCACAGTCCAAAAACATGCCTATTAGTTTAACTGGTGATTCTAAATTGGCTGTAGTTTTGAAGAATTGTCAGTCTCTCTGTGCTGTACTTGTAACCTGTCCAGGGTGTACCCTGCCTCTCACCCTACGACAGCTGGTATAGGTTCCAGCTCCCTGCCACCCTGATTAAGTGGTTTAAAAATCAATTGATGTTTTTTTATGAAATTCACTTGGCAGATATTGTAATGTTAATAAGCCAGCATTATCTGTTTTAAACTTAGGCCTAAAGCTATTTTTTTTAACATAACAGTGTGCAAAGATGAATGAGTAACCGTTATATGATTGATATGATTGAAATGTTGAAATTGAAGGGAAAAAAAATCTGTGAATTCTGACTTTTAAATGGATCTGTACGCATGTTTTTAAAGGAATGTTTGAGCATCTTGTGAGTCTCCAAATAACAGGGTCGGCTCCAGACCAAATGAACTGGATGGGGAACTGACAGCCAAATGCTGCATTTGTCTCAAGTCACTTTACTATTGCATTAAATGCGTAGTGAGCGCACTAATAGAAACATTTTGTCTGAGTGCAGACGTGGCTTAATGAACTCACTCTCACTAGGACAGCTCTCACTGAGTGCCTTTTGGCATTGCTGTCTAGGACCATGCTTTAAAAATTACATGTTCAGGGTGCTCAGGGTTTTTTTTACCTGAAAGTATGAATTAATGTAACTTACAGTTGAAGTGTATCAGAAGCATTCAGCTGAGGGGACACAGTGACTTTATTGGGTGGGCCTGGACTCCCAAGGCGTGGGGTCAAGTGTGTCAAGTTACTAAAATTAATGAAGTAATTATTCCAAAAGATTATCTGTATTACGACTGTCTTTAGGAAATTTTTGTTTGTTTTTATCTTTCTTTTTGTGCTTCTAACTCAATCAGCTGTCCGGGGTGTTCACCCCTTCAGATAAACCAAATGTTTCATTGCTGCCAACTTCAAAAACTGTTTCTTTCTCAGCTGCTGTCTGATTGCTGCATGTATGAGTATATGCCATTAAAAGAATAATGTCATGATAGGATTTACTTGCAAAAGAGTCTACTTACAAAATTTCCTGATTTGCACACTGTTAAATTAATTAAAGTACTTTTTAAGGATATTTCATTTGAGTCTCTTCTAACTAAAATTGATTTGTTCATTCGCTTGTTTTCCCCGCATTTTGTTTGCTTAACCATTATTATATTGTTTTTCTTCCTAGCGTTTGATTGATGTTATCTTGTCTGTGATGTGATTTACATTTCTTCATTGGTTTGTGAGCGATATAACACCTTTCAGTGGCAAAAGATCTCATTTAGTTCACATGACAAGCCATGACTGTGATGAACCACAATCAAACCGTCGGCAGATTCTGCATCTGCACAAGTAGGCACGCTTATTTACTGAAGCCGATGTAAAATAATTTAAACTCAGAAATTCCGTTTGACTTGCAGGGAATTCTGCTCCTTAATCCTTTTGAGTGCAGTGAACCTCACATGGTCTGTTGTGTAAATGGAGCAGTGGTCACACATGAGCTTTCTCATGGTGCCACGATTACATCTGGTGTATGAGTCTTGTGTTTTTCTTTTTTTTTTATCTTTTTTAAAGCTTTTTTGGCTTGAAAATGATCTTAAGTCTGACTCTTTTAGGAATGTAGTTGCTTTATCAAAAGGAAAGAAGTGTATGACTTTGAACCGTTTTAGTGTGTGTTTAATTATGTCTGTTCAAAAGATTGTGATTTATGTTGGTAAATGTCAGTTTTGTGCTGTCAAATAATTTTTAAGAATGATATATTACATTATGAGAAGAACTGCCAATGCAAATTTAAAATAGCATGTTTTTTATTCTTGTTATTCTTGGACCTTACACAACTATAGTTGTCTACACAGTCTGTACCAGTGGAGGCCCATATATGGGCCCATATATGGGCCTCCACTGGTACAGACTGTGGGCCTCACATTGAAAAGCCTGGGTTGTTGGATTTTATGCTAAATATCCAAAATGAAATATATATTAATGGATATTTTGCTCTATAATTTAGTGCGCAACATAGCACACCATTTTTATTCACTTCATTCTACTCTTAGTCTTCTATTAATGAGCCCTCACTTTTAAATTTCTTTGTTTTTCATATTTTTTACTACCCGTGAAAGATGTTATAACAATCTTTTCATTAAGAGGGGAAAACAGGGGCTATTCATAACATTAATTAGGACATTTATTTAGGCTCTCATCTTATCTGACTCAGGAAATGGGCAGGGTAAAACACAATTATTTCTTAAGGGCAGTGCGACACAAACCATATCATAAATCTCATAACCCACAAAGAGAGAGAATTTATTTCTGTCACAAGTAAAACTTTGCAGCAAAAAAAAAGTCTTGAAAGTAAAACACAACAAGAAACAAAACAAGGTAATGATATTCAAAAGACAGCGTGTCTCGCTCATGAAACCTCAGGAATTTCATTCAGCACCAACTGCTGTAAACACAGTTGGTCACATGAAATCTAGTGATAAAACCTCAATAGTGTCATTCACACCACTCCCTTGGACACAATACAACTATTTGATAATTACCAGAAACAGGTTTGCTGGTCTTCATGGAGTTCAAACGCTTTCACGGAACACTCTTGAAAGGAAGCATTGATCTCTGTTATGATAATATCTAAGATGATTAGACAACAATTCTTATGACACAGTGATCATCATATATTTTTCAAGAGTAAAGGATGAAAGAGTTCCATCGTTTACATCATCAAGCAAATTTTAATGTGGACAAAAATAACCTCAGCAAATACAAAATGCAGGTTTTAAATGATGATTTCATTTAAAAAAAAAGGGGGGGGGGGCTACCCAAACCTAAATGGCCCTCATGAATCATGAATTAACCACATTTCTTTTTTTTTTTGGTTTGGAAAGCTGAGTTCAATTTTACTAGCCACACCCAGGCCTTATTATTGTTGAATCGTGAAATAGAAACTGCCTTAGAAAGAGAAGTAGGATTCATATA
>VUQK01040425.1:0-27159 GCA_015106715.1 Bujurquina vittata
GAGAGCCCACGGCAGTGAGTAGCCCACCCCCCCCGGTAGACCGGCCCCCCCAGCCCGAGCCGCGAGCACAGGCCCGAGGCCCCCAGCGCCCAAGAGCCGCCCGGCGCCCAGCAGAGTCCCCCCCCCACGCCAAAGAGGCCCGAGCCACCCCCAGGCCGCAGCCGCCAAGGGAGCAGGCCAGAGGCCACCCCAAGACACCGGGCCAACATCCCAGGACCGTCGGTGACCTTTAAATCCACCGTCAGCTGATGTGAGCTGAAACCAACCTCCTGCCTGCTGTGGTTGCTTCACTCTCTTTTACGGACTCTTTTTCTCTTTTATCTGCTGGAGAAGGTTTGACCCCAGCTTCAGAATTTACAGCTCTGGCTGGATTTAAAACAAACTTGTTGTTCTAATTCATTATGAACATCTTGTTACGTTGGCACCAATCAGGGTTACACCAGACAGCAAGTGAAGCATCAGTAGTTGAAGTTGATATGCTGGAAAGGAGGAAATGGGCAGCATGAGGATGCTAGGTGACTGGGTCAGATCAGGTGCAGAGGTATGCAGTGATTAGAAACAACCAGTCACATTTTCCTTTGCATCACATGGGAGACTAAGTGGACTTAAGTCAAAGACAGCTGGGCTTCTTTCTTTAGATTCTTGAAGACGTTTCATCTGAAAAACTTCTCAATTTATAAAAGCTGGTTAAGAGTCCCAGATATTTAATCTCTAGTGGAAGTGATCCTGAGAGTCACTGACCCACCCTGTCATCATTTTTGTCCTTAGGGTCACATGAGCCAAAGTGTGAGTGGTGGCTGAATCACCTGAGAAGGGATCTCAAGACAGCGTAACAGGTGGCTGATAGTGTCATTGGCCACCACCTCTGCTCAATTGCTGTTCCAGATGGTGTCAGATAGCCTTCTTTACTCCTCTCTCCACCCAGCGTCATTCAGCTTAAAGACTACCTTGGCCTGGATGACTGAGAATCAGCACATATATCAACCAAGTGACCATTTATCTGACAGCAGGATGCACTACGGGAATTCTGCTGCAGACAAATTTAAAAAGCTTCATCATTTGTACACAAACACCCCTTCATGTCGGCGGTTTTCCCTGCAGATACTGTTCGGGAATAGTTTGAGGAACACGACCAAGGCTTCGGGATGTCAATTCCTGCTTCCAAATTCATGCCTCTTTGGGATGTGCCTCAAAGTCTGCCTAGGTCAAATTAGACAGCTGGTTTTAATGGTGTGGCTGATTGATGTAATTAGTCACCCAGCAAAGGTCTCAGGACACAATCTTCTCCAGGCACATGGAGCATTGTTTGTTTTGGTTTTTTTAGATTTAGCTTGAGTGCACCTTAAAAAAGGAAAACTGTGCCTCCCATTTGTGGCTGTGAGCCAATACTTTGTTCTTTTAAAGACCATATTATTCAAAGGATTGCTAAAAAAAGGTCTGTATGTCAAACCTGTATCTGAAATGACAGAGGACGAACAAAAGCAGCAACACAAAAGCTTTCAGCGTAGAAAAATGTAGTGAAGCTGAAAGAAAGCACTGTAGCTGCAGAGCTGCAGGATGAAGCTTCTCATCTGAGTTTGGAAAAACTGCTCCAGTACCTGCTGGACTCAAAGCTCTGTCCCTGTTAATGTGTCCCATCAAAGTGTCAGTAAATCACAAATTGAACCGCGACAGGATTCGTCAGCGCTCTTCGCTTCGATGTGACTGCCAGAGAAATGACTCAAAGAAGTGCAAAGCAGGAAATTAACAGTGAGTAATGTTTGCTGGAGCCACGCAGAGAGCTTTGTGTTGTGTTCAAGGACACTGTAAATGTTATGCAAAAAAAAGGACAGTATGTGCTTCAGGCTTTTCAGTTTCTATTATTTTGTATTTGGTTATGTTTTGATCTAAAGTTCAGGTGAATAAAGAACTTCCTACCAGCCTCTCATATCAAACAATGACATCAGCAGACACCATCACTGCTATTAAACCCTCTGAGTCAGACGTAGGTTTCAGAGAGGACACATGCATCTGAACATTCAGAACTAATACGTTTTTGATGGAGAAGCCAGAGGAAGAGAAGAGGCGGTCTGATATGAACACACTATCCCAAAAAGGCCTGATTGTTTTTTTTAAGTTTAGAAGTGTTACTTGTTGCAGGTTGTTATTGTGCGTTTATGAGCATAACGCCCTTCTGGACAACCCTGGATGAATGGATAAAGTTGCCAGAAAGCATGAAGGTTTTTAAGTTTAATAAAGACACACTGAAATTATCGAGTGTAGATTACTGAGTGGTGGGTGTGTGAGCGAGCCTTTATGTGTGCATTCTTTGCTGTTTTATGTCTCAGTGGAGAAAATTGAGGCGTCCTTACTAACGATCCACTCCACAGGTTAGTACAGCTTCAGACTGAAGAGCAGAGCCGCAAACAGAGATCCTGTAACAAGCCGATGACTCAGAAAACTTCCAGTCACGACTGATTCTACTCAGGACTCATCCTCTCAGCTGTGTGTGTGTGTGTGTGTGTGTGTGTGTGTGTGTGTGTGTGCGTGTGTGTGTGTGCGTGCGTGCGTGTGCGTGTGCGTGTAAGAGAGAGAGTGTCAGTCGTAGAGGTTGTTTCGGGTTGTCTCTAAATGTCCTGTTCTGTTCGCACTGATTTCACCTTGAACAGGAGTAAAGACGCCTCCTCATCTCACATCCAGCACAAAGTAAGCCTTCACACAAACACACACACACATATATGTCTGTGTGTTTGTGTGTGTGAACCTGTTTCAGTCATGTTGTGAGGACGTCAGCCTCTTCACTGTCATATTTTGGGGACTCGATGCCCTTTTAGTGAAACAGCATCTTTAGGCATTTGGCTCTTAATTCAATTGTAAAAATGCAATCATGCTCTTGTTCTTAGATGAGCATTACTCAAGATATGCTCATTGGCTAACAGACACGTCCAGTTTTACGTCCAGTTTCGTCCTTGGAGGAAATATACAGATAAACACTAAATTCCTGCATACTGGCATCATCCTGAATTAAATCACCCGCTTGTTGTTCTCATTCAGAAACAGCTCTAAGTAGAAAACTGTTTTTAAACCTTTTATAACTACAAATGTGACTGACAGGCTGGTGACACAGGCGGCTATAGCTGCTAGCTGTCTGCTAAGCTACACCTCAGCTAACTAGAGTCCCTGAATTGGACCTCTGGACTGTGTTTGAAGCATTTTTAATGCAATTATCTGACCAATAATATGGCCGCTGTGTGGTTCATTGGACTAACAGACTGTCCGCGAACGCTGTCGAAAAAATACAGTCGCCTCTGTCTCCAAAGAACATCCTGGGCAACAATGTTGAAACTTCAAAATGTGCAGTCACCAGTCAGCGCCTGTGGCTACACCCATTTGATAAAAACTGTCCCTGACTTAGAACCACAGACCAAGCAATCATATATACTGTTTCCAGCAGCTTGAAAGGCTCCTTCAGCTTTCAGTTTTAGTTAGCGTGGGACACAAAAGAGATTTGTTGTCAGATCAAAGAGGGAAGCTGAGTACCGGTGAATGATGTGTGTGATATAAGACGAAGCCTGGTCATTAAGAGCCTTAAAAGCAATCAGCGAGGTCTTGAATTGAATTCTCAAATGAACAGGAGCCAGCGAGGGGAGGCCAGGAGAAAGTGAACTGAAGGATTATGAGCTAAAGCAATTAGCCTCTCACCCTGAAGATTTTCTGCCATCATAACACTTTAAAGTCACAGTGGGATGTCTGAATAAAATTAAAAACATGAATGTACAGTGTTGCTTTGACCTTTTTAATCTTAATCAGTTCAGAGAAATCCGTATTTAACAGCTGATTATAACAGAGACCGCAAGAACGTCCTCAGGAGAGGGATTTACAGCTCCTCCATCGTTCATCAGCTCCACTAAACCTGCCTTCGCTACTCTTTCCCTTTGCCATGGCAACCGGTAGCCAGAGGCCATTATTCTAAATGGCTACCTTGGGCCCATAATTGTGTGTCTGTGTGTGTTTCTTTAAACTACACACACAGAGCAAAGCCCACCAGGTTCAGTGTGTTGAGCTCTGTTCTATCAGTGGAACGAGCTGTTCTGCAGACAGCCTTCTCTGCATGCACGCAGATACGACGAGCAGAATTAAAGACGTCACAAAGAGTTTAGGATGTTTGAGGATGTTCTTATTCCCATGAGCGTCTGGTCGAAGCTGCTCATGTCTCATATGCAAAGGCATTAGGCTGGCAGCGATACGTGACGTAACAGGTTACAGCATTAGTGAAAAAGGACCGCCACACCCAATTGTCATCTTTCAACACTAAGATTGCTGGGTATGAAGGGGCGCATGTGAGTTCACAACCAAGGGATTTTTCCAAATGTGTAACATTCAAGGGTAGGGAGGGCATTAATGCGCCAACATGCACAGATAATAGAGTTCCACTAATATTTTTAAATCATGGTTTTATCTTGCGGACCAAAACCTATTTATGCAGTATACATTTTCTTAAATTTAATTTTAGTTCTGTGAATATTAACTCAATTATTTCACACTCCATGGATTAAAATAGATTTTCTGAAAAAATCTGATGGTGAGGGGGATGCTGGGAAATATTTTACTGCTATTTCCTGGCCTTCCTCTCTATCATTTGTGGATGATTGGAATCGCTGCAAACAGGATTGGATCTATCACTTCCATGGCCACCGGTGTATAAACCAAGCATCTAGGCATGCAGACTGCTTCTATAAATTTCATCACTGCTAAATATTCCACAGTCAGCTGTTAGTGGGATTATAACAAAGTGGAAGCGATTGGAAATGACAGCAACTCAGCCACAAACTGGAAGGCCATGTAAAATCACAGAGTGGGGTCAGCGGATGCTGAGGTGCATAATGCGCAGAGGTCACCAATTTTCTGCTAAGTCAATAATGACAGCCCACCAAAATTCATGTGGTTTTCATATTAGCTCAATAACAGTGCATGGAGAGCTTCAGGGAATGGGTTTCCATGGCCAAAAAGCTGCCTCCAAGCCTTCCATCACCAATGCAAAGCCTCGGATGCAGTGGTCTAAAGCACGCCACCAAATGGGATGTCCACCATTGTCCACCCTCCTATCATGGACTTTCTAAGTCTCTAAAAAAGGAAACGGTTACCTGACTCATTATATTACATCCGAGGACGAATGTTTCGGAGAGAAACGGATGCGGCAGGAACAAAACAGCTCCATCCCATTCAGATGCTGGAGGGGAGTCGGTGAAATTCAGCAACATTAGCAAAATAAAACAAATGTTAGCAATGTAAAATGAACAGCTATTAAGAACTATGCTCAGATTTTAGATTAGCAACTAACAATGGGAGAAAGGGAAACTGGAATAAATCAGAGAAACCCGAGTCTGATTTGTCCTGTTGCAACTACAGCCGTCAGGCGGTGCCCATCACATTATCAGGTCTGCTTTAGCGGCATAGACTGATCGTCTAAAATAGACGTCAAGAAAAAACAAGACGCTTCTGGAAGGTGAGGAAAGTTTAACTGCTTGCAATATTTAAAACTTCTACGTTGTTAATGACTGGGGGCTTCTTTTATATGACACAAGTTTGAGTTTGACTTCATGAGCAGCTCATTTCACATGAAAGGAAACTGGAGACGCCGGCATACACACACCTGAAAGGCAGGTAAATTCAGCCCAAATGGATGGATGGGGTCCTCACATCACATATTTACAGCATTATTCACAGCGTTTTGCTTTTAGTAAAACATCTCTGCTGTATTTCAGTTTTATTTCTAGAAGGTCGCCACACTGACTTCATTTTTCTTTTACACCTCTTTCTCCTCCTCTTATCCCTCCCACGCCTTCGCCTATCTGTCCGTCCTTGTTCCGGCTCCTCTGGATGATTATATTCACGTCAGCCTGGCTTCAGCATTTGAAAAACCTCAGCGACTCCTATTTTACACACAAGGAAAGTATGTTTAAGACCGCATGGCTGCAGGAGTGTGAGGACAGACACACACACACACACACACACACAGTGTGAGGATCTCTGGAGTGTGATAATGTGTCCGACTGGTTCACTGAGCAGTTTGTGTAGCTCAACGGGGTGAACTGAGGGAGCACAGAGCACGCTCAGATCCATGTTTCACAGCTGATAAGACCCACGGTTTGTAAGCTACACACAGAAAACATGAACTGACAGCTGCAGAGAACAGTCATATTCATTCGTCACCTCTTTGAATACCCAGTAAATGTATTAATATAAATACTTCCTCCTCATCCAGGTGGCGCGCTGCACATACAGGTCTTGAGGCCTGGACTTCCTAAATGTTCAGAAATGTAAACTGCTGCTGAGCCAAACGTGTCATGAAACAAATGCCCAACACTTTGTGTTGTGTGTCTATCGCTCTCCCTCTCTTACTTTTGCCCGTTTGTTTCCGCAGTTACTCCGGAGGTGACTGCCCCTGTGCTTCTGATGTCAACTAGCAGGCGCTGCAATGTTTAAACGTCTGGTCAACCACTCGTGCACGTCCTCAAATCCATTGTCAGGATATTGAAGGCTTTTCTCTAAAAAACAAAACCTGCAAAATGACCCTGTTCTGCAGAGTCACAATCCGGTTTTTGAATCAGATGTGAGGTATGGTCTGAGCTGTGAAATGTGACGTTTCAACAAACCAGAGCTGGAAACAGAAGAAAGAAGAGTCGGCAAAGCGGCAGGACTGAGGAAGTGCTTTTCTGTAGTTGGTCTGCAGATTATTGTGATAAATGACTGGCTCAAAGAGGTTCTGAAATGCTGATAGTTAAATAACTTTTCCTGTAAAGGTGATACTTATGGGCAGTTGGAAATGCACTGAGTCCAGTGTTTCAGCTTTTGCAAAAAGAAAGAAGAGAAATGTAACTTTTCTAACTTAGTTTTAGGATTTATGGCATCGTGTGCGTGCTATACTTCTAGCATTGATGGTTCCGTGAACACAGGAAACACCAATAAGATGCGTCCATGTCGCATTTCCAGTTAAAAACCCACCAAAAGGTTTGACGTTGGTGTGTGCTGGTATCATTATCATTGAGAAGGAAAAAGACATTTAGACTCAAGTGTAACTATCAGAGTGAAAGCTGTGAAAGTTTTGCCCAGAGAAAGCTTTATACAGTCCCGCTGCAGGAGATTAGCAAGTTCAGTAGACAGAGGCGGTGTATAAAAATATAAACTACTACAATAGCATTTTTTGTTTGATGAAAGGTCCTTTTAGCCTTTCAATCATAATGACCCCACTCTGCCGCAGAGCGCATGGCCATGAAAATCCCATTAGTGCTCTCTCAAAACATAACTCGACTCATTAAGTGGCAAAAAAAATTGAAAAAGACAGTTCTTAGAAATAATACACAACAATAAAGTTAAGGTGAAAAAAATAATCTTCTCTTTATAGTCCTGCTGGGAAATTTTGAGTCCTGGCATTCAGGACACCACCACCACAGGTGGAAGACCAAGCAGTCCCCAGAGTCCAGTCTGATTGACCATTTGTAGGATGAGGTGGAACTTGGGCCCAAAGGGTCCATACCCTTACACAGGTGGTTCTAATGTTTTGTCTTACCTGTGGAGGAGGCAGCATTCAGTCTGGTTTCTTTCAACAAGAAGCAGTCAAAAAGTTCTGTGAATCCACCGTATGAAGCACACAAACCACACCAATTTCAATGTGGTTGACCTTCAAGGTCATCTTCCTGTGCTCCTCTGGACAGAAACGTTATATGTCTGATGTGCCGTCTTACTGGTTGCCAGGCAGATGTCCCCCAGACTCCTCAGGATGTCACTGCTGAACTCTTTAACAGTCTGGCCCTGAGCAATGACTTCATGGTCTGTAACATCTTGAATGTGGGACAAAAATGCCAAACCTGCTCTTGGTTACACTCCTGAAGTCATACTCCACTTTCAGGCTGAAATACAGATGGACGTCCAAATTTCAACCAGGTGTTTTTTTCATCCATCCATCTTCTTTTTCATTTGGGTATTGGAACCAATCTAAGCAGAGATACCCAGACTTCCCCGTCTCCAGGCACCTCCTCCAGCTCTTCTGGGGAGATGTTTTCAAGCCAGCTGTGAGGTATAATCTCTGCAGGCTGTTGTGGGTCTGCCCCGGGGCCTCCTCCTGACTGCAGATATCAGAGGCATCTCGAGTCAGACGCCCAAACCACCTCAACTGGATTCTTTCAAAGTTTCTGCTCTGAGCTGCTCCTAAACGAACACGCTTGTCATCCCATCTCTTAGTTGAGTCCAGACACCCTTCAAAGGACGTTCGTCTGCACTGCTTGAATCTGCAGTCGCTTTCTTGCACTCACTGCCCACAGCTCGTGGTCACAGGTGAGGGCGGTGAATGAAGCAGGTGAATGAACTGAACCTGAGACTGTTGCTCAACAAACAATGCACACGATGTCTTACGCCATCCAGAAACGACTTAGAACACTCCTGTTTCATTTAAAGCGGTCCTGACAGAATAGGCTCGTGTTTATTTTATGTCTTTAACTGCAGCGTTTGAAATCCTGCCTGAAGCAGTTATTTCAACCAACAGAAGCCTGGGAGAATATTTGATATTAATCCCAAAGTTATTCCAAACCCTGCAAGCTTGCTCCGAATTCAATACAGACAATGTTTGAGCTAAGAATATCTCTCCCATTAACTTTCAGCGAGTCAGAATGGAAAGCAATAAGCACAGTTACATAATCAAGTTTCTCAGCTCATTCCCTCAAATTCAAATTCAGGAGTAGTCACACCTCCTGCTTTATTAAATCATGACTTATTACACAGGACTCCGGGAAATATTGCAGGTCAGCAGTAAAGAGAAAGAAAGAGAAGGCAGGATATCGGGAAGCGTGAACAGAGAGTGAGAGTGAGCGTGAGAGGAGGCAGGACTCACTTTTTCCTGGTGTCGTATCTCCCCGTGGTTCCAAGGCTCTGCGGAGGACACCGAGGAGAAAATGATCAATTTCTATGCAGGATCATGCGGAGCAGGGGAAAATATTAGACCTCCGTGATTCCACTTCACAGCCACGTTTCTGCAGAGGAAATGGTATTAACCCAACGCCACAAATACATTTCATCCTGCAGAGATAGTAGCAGCTGTCATCTGTGTTTTAAAAGGAGAAAATCAGAGATCGCACACAGGCAGCTGCAGCACTCGTCCATTCACGTCCATTGCGAGTTATTCTTTTGATTCCACTTTCCTTTATCATTTATCCCAGCGTGCTGATGTCATTTGAGAGATTTTAGGTGTCAGGGCGTCCTGCAGAAAGTTGAAGTGAGGTGGTCAAAAATATGACAAGAAAACACCCATAGCTCAGAGGGGCCTCTACAAATAAAAAAGCATTCTCCCCCCTTCCGGATTTCTCCTATTGTTACACATTTGCCACACATCCTCTACCAAATTGTAATATTAGACAAAGATAACTGGACTAAATAAAAACTGCAGTTTTTAAATGATGGTCTCATTTATTCAGGGAACAGACCTACCTGCCCCGTGTGAAAAAATCACTGCCCCTAAACCCGATAACGGGCTGTGCCGCCCTTGGCAGCAAGAACTGCAATCAAGGGTTTGTGGTAACTTGATGTCTTTCACATCGCAGTGGGGGAATTTTGGTGCACTATTCTGTGTAGAATTGTTTGAATTCAGCCACATTGGAGGGTTTTCCAGCATGCACGGCCCGTTTATGGTCACGCCAACGCATCTCAATCTGATTTACACCTGGACTTTGACATGGCTTCATTTCGACCTGCTGTTGCGTTTTAGATCTTTGTCCTGCTGCATAACCCAAGTGAGCTTCAGATTATTTGATCTGAAGCTCACCCCTCAGAGTAGTAAGCCTTGTGACGGCTATGCAGTCAGAGAAGATGATCATGTTTTTCTCTAATGCAGTATACATTTATCTCTCCTGGGCAACCTGCAGTGAAGGATACGTCTCCTGGCAAACCAACAAAATGGAAAAGACAGCTTTGTATGAAAGGATCAACACTGCCAAAGAGTGCATGAAACCGGAAGTTGTGTGGCAGTAACAGCAAAAGGAGCTGCAGGAAAAGCAGACAAAACTCTACTAAACAACTACAGGCACCAACAACAAAAAGATACACTAAAATGAAAAAGTTCAGGCAAACAATGCTCATCCCCACTGAGGGGCGCAAGCGAGCACTGTGACACTGACCATCTGCTTTCCCTGAGCTTAAACACTCCCAGCGCTGTCACGTCGCTGCACACAGACACACACGCCTGTCAGGAAGCTCCATTTTCATGGTTAAAGGGGGAAAAGGCAGACAGTTTACCCAATTTGAAGGCAACACCACCAGTGCATGTTTTACACAACCATTGGAGGTTGGCTAATTATACAGGGTAACTGCAGGTCGGTAACCATAAACCATGAAGATGATCACAGTCTCAGTGATGTCACCTCATGGGGTTTCTAGACATTCTGAAGACTCAATAGCCTCAGTTTCTGAAGCCAGAAGTTACCGTATTTGGATGAGAAGTCATCAAGTCGCACCCGCAGACAGCATGGGAGCGTCACACAGACACCTGTAACATCCAAATAAAATCCACTGAGCACAAACACGGTCCAGAAGGTTCAGTTCAGGGACTTCAGTTAGCTGAGGAGTAACCTAGCAGACAGCTACCAGCTACACCTGTGTCGCCACACCTGTCAGTCAAAGAGGCCACACCCCTAATAATGCTAAATTGCCCCCATACTGCTGTTATGAAGGTGGAAATTAGCTCTAGTGACCAAAGCAGTTTCTGCATCAGGCTGTTAACATGTTTATTTCTGCTGTAAAGTTTTAACATGGGAGTCTGCGGGGGCCGAGTCACTGCTGCCACCTCTGCTGGACTGCAGAGGAACTGCAGGCTTCACACTGCAGGTTGATGCAACCTCATTTTTAATACAATAAATCCTCTTTTAAATAACCTCTCATGTCTCTGGCAAAAATAAAATGCACAAACTAAAATACCTGGTTAAAAACTGAACGGTTTGGGCTGCTGTTGAGTTTTTGAGTTGCTGTGTAAGTTACCTGGTGTTCCTAATAAACTTGTTTAAACATTAGCAGCTTCTACCTGCTGCCCTGCGGGGGAAATAAAGTGTGTTTGCTCAGTCTTTCCATGCGTGAAGGATGCTGGATGCAGGAGGAGGAGGAGGAGTTCGGCTTGATTCAGGGTGTATATTCAGTCGCCTTGACAACCGCAGAGGACGCTGCGAGGGAAAATTGTTATCTGTACACAATGTTTCAGCTCTCTGAGGTCTCCTCCCCCCTCCTCATTGCCTCAGAGATGCCGGAAGGTCTGAAGACACCCCAACGATGCGGCGCCCAGCAGGGCTCCTCCACCAACATGCTGAGAAGATGACCTCCATCTTCAGAGTCCGATTTTCCTCCTTTGATGCCATGTCAGAACAGAGGAGGTCCCATCTCTGCTCTCAGCTCGCAGTCAGAGCCGTGCCACCACTCAGTCCTCAAAACTAAATAATACAGCGGTGCAGGGTGTTATCTGGAAATCTGAGACGGCTCTGTGCTCTTAAAACAGATTCCTACATTTATGCAGTCCCAACATAAACCATGACCGTTCCTCTAAACCTAACTGGTAAAAATAAGAAAATAGGTGTTAAAAGAAAAAGAATAATTGAAACTAACCTGTTCTGTCATGTGTTTGTCAGATTTCCTTTGGGATATGCTACTGATAACGTCAGTCTCACGGGGCTCATATCAAACTGACAGGACTACTGATGGCACGATAATCAAACGAGCATCCGCTCTGCTTTTTTCTTTTAGACCTTTCGATGCAGAAACGTCTCATGTGAAACCTTTAAGCAACAGCTCGAGGCGCTTCTGAGAAAGACAAACATCTGAAGCCACTTCGGGCATTTCCTGACAGCTGCTCACCTCCTCGCTACAAAATTGCACCTGTACGCGGAACAACAGCAGCGTGACAGGTTAATGGGCACAACTCAGCCTTCATTAGTCCATCTCATTTGAAATGTGTGCACTTCATCGAGCTTTAGTGCACCTCGGCACGACGGAGGAGTTCTCTGAAACGTCCATCACTGTCTGATTCAGATTCAGATTTCTCAGCATGCGCCGTTATTCCAGGAAGCCCGGTTTCTGCGCCTGCAGACAGGAGAAAGGTGCTTATTACCCAAAATGTTCCCACTTCTCCCTCCGACGCACTCTGCTGCTCACTGGCCCGCAGCAGCAGGAAGTTCTGGAGGTTGTGCTCTCGTCACCCCCCGACGCTGACCATAAGACGAGGTCATCGCTGAAAACCACTGGCAGAAATCAGCTGCCAGCAAGTAGCAACACACACACAGAAGACAAAAAGGCAACTTACTGTTTCCTGTGTAGTTACAGGCCTTCGTAAAGATAGATCAAAACTAATCAGTGAAAGAAAGCTGAGGTCTGTTCTTGTTGAGTACCGAGCCACATTTTACTCTGTCATCATCTGGCTGGCTGCTCAGAGTCAAATCAAGGACTTATGTAATGCAGTACAGGGACTGTACTGTACACAGATTACAAAGATTTATTCTTCTGACTTCCTCTGCCTGCCGTCATCGGTGTCTGTCAAAGCCTCAGTTTAATCAGTCACCTTCACCTCCTTTTCTTCTGAATCAGTCCAAAGAACATTTCAATTTCCTGCGAGGAGCCTCTTCTCAAAGGACGGCCTTCTCTGAGGTGATTTCTAGTTGATAGAAAAGCACACAGCTGCTCTGTGATGAGCAAAAGGCTGCAGAAGCCTGTCAGAAGACTGCCAAATTGGGCATCTTTAAAAGTGTCAAATCAGCAATCATCAATCATCATTCACGCGACCACGACCCCAACATGAATGATTTAAAAGAGACTTGCTTTTAGAGAACATGAACCAGGACAGATAAGGACTTTTAATACCAAACAAAGATAAATTATAGCAAATCTAGAAATATTCCAAAAGCTGCAGTTCCTCTGCAGTCCAGCAGAGGTGCCACAGTGAGTCAGTCCCCATAGACTCCCATGTTAAAACATGTTTGCAGCCAGATACAGAACCTGCTTTGGTCTGTGCAGCTAATTTCTGCCTTCCCCGTAAAGGGGCGTGGCCTCTTTGACTGACAGGTGGAGCGTTATCACAGGGTCATGGCTAGAAGACGACCCTGGTATCAGATGTAGGAAAAATGGAGACATTTCATCTGCTCTCGCCTGTTCTGTGCAGACACTTGTCCCGCATGCTGATATGAGCCCTGAAGGTTCACCCAGAACGCATGTGAAATTTCCTGATGATCGGAAACAGATCAAACATCCAGGTCCCAACGTTGGCTTCTGCTCCTCTACGCCGCAGACAGACTGCTGCAGTTCATTCAGATCACCGTCTGAATGAACTGCAGCCATCCTCACACTGATGCTTACAGCTGCTCGGAGAACAGAAACCAGGTTTAGTCTTGAGCCTGTGACACCTTCTGTGGGTGCAAAACTGATTTGGTTTCAGTTTTTAAGTCAAATTAAAGTTGTTTTTTCCAATCCTGAAACTTTCACGAGGACATCTGTGCTGAGGATGTTCAGAGGGCTCAAAACTGCTTAAAGACCACTTCAAAGAGCAGAGTGTGGGCCCACTCCCTGTGTGTTCATTTTCATGGCTTATTACTTATACTCGGGTTATTGTAGAAAAAAAAAAAATCAGCTGATAGTGAGGGTGGGCAGGTGGAACCTGATTTTAAATGACCCAGCAGTATACTGAGTACACAGCATTAGGACCTGTCCTAGTTATAAGCATCAAAATTTGTAATCTCACAACCAAAACTTTGACCCCCTTTGATTCCCTAACAGAACTTTTCCAGCCTCAGCATATACTCATGGAGAACCCTTTTCTTTTAGGTGTACCCATCTCTGCAACTGATGCAGAGCAGGTAGAGAAAGTCTGCATTTCTGCGTCCAGGTGTGCGACTATGAAACCTTTCAGATCATCGTGGACTCGCTCTGAGAACAAAGACACGGAGGGTCTCAGACCTTGATCCTGCCGTCGGCTCACTTCCTCCTTCGCCCTGCTGGTATTTCTTTGAATGTCAACACGCCCATCCAGCTCGTCTTTGTTCACGCTTTAATGTCAGAGGAAGTCGTCTTCGCCGGAATATGAGGGGGTGCTGAAGCAGCCCAGACTTTACTTTCAATTAATGCCACCGGGCTAGACCGCGACCTCTGACCTTTTTGCTTTTGCTCAGTGGTAATTTTACCTTCTTTTGTTTAGTTTTTTTTTTAGCCTGTCTGTTAAAGCTTCTTGTAAATTTGGTTTCTAAAGTTATTTCACTTCTCTGTTCTGTAAGAAACTGCACTAATGAGTAATTACATATCAAGCTTTATGTAGGCAGTGACTGCGTCACCCAGCACAGGCTGTTAGGATTTTGTGGGTTAATAAATTCACTGCTTTGCCAAAAGTATTTGTTAGTCTGCCTTCACACAGATATGAAGTGGCATCCCGTTCTTAATCCATATGATCCCGGCCCACTCTTTGCAGCTGTAACAGCTTCAACGCTTCTGGGAATGCTTTCTACATGGTCACGGTAGCCATTTTTTATTTACAGTCTATGATTTTTTTAGGAAATATGATGCTGAAAAGCACGTTAATGTCGGCAGCAGCAACAGCTTAGCTAACAACAGGTTTTGGGGACTAACATCTGAGTTTTTATTAGCTGACTACTTCTAAGAGTTTAGCTTTGCTGTGAAATCAGCAGACGACAAGAACAGACCCTCATATTTGAGTCACTTTTTTTTTCCAACAGCGCATCATTTTATCTTTTTGCAGCCACGCTGCCAATCAAGTCAGTCTTATCACACATTTACCTCACAGCTCAATCTTCTTATTTGAGTCTAAGCAGAGGGGGGGTCCTCTGCAGAAGAGTTTGATCCTGATTGTTTCTCAGAAAACTAAACTTTGTATCTGTACGGATAACCGGCTCCGTCTGCCGTGATTTGACCTGATGTGACCTCACTGAGTCACATTAACGTGAACCATCGCTGCACAGTCGCGCTGCCTGTCAAGCTTCACCGCTGCGCCGCTAATTTGAACTAATATAACCTCCTCCTCTCCTGTACATTCACCACACGCCGGGCCGATCGCTCTGACCGCAGACAGCTGAGGCCCCCCTGCTTCTCACTTCACCTCTCTAATTTGAACAAGGCTTTATTCTGAGGTTTGTCAGAGGCCGCTCTGTAGCCGGCTTGTTGGTCTCTCCTTGGGTTAATTAGCCCTCCAATGCCAGCATTCATGGCCGGGCGGGGAGCCCGCAGACGGGGGAGGCTGAGCCGTCCCTCCTGGCAGCGGCCGCCGGCTCTGGCACCTCAGAGCGCCGGCTGGCGGGTTCGCCCACTGGGTGACTGACAAGCTGACTGGCGTGGGCAGGGATGGGATGCAGCACGCCGGGCCAGGAGGAGAGGAATGATAGAGGCACCTTTGAATGTTTAGCGTCAGACGTGTCGGCGGAGCCCCACGTATGTTCGATATCTCAGATTAGAGGCAAACCATCGGTATGAGTCTCATTCTTCCTGTGTGCGTCCAGACTCTCCCGCTTTTTACTGGACATCCACCTACAGAGATCAGACAAAAAACTTTAACCGGTTCCTCGACACAAAGTTCCACAGACGCCAGATTTCACCAGTGTGAGATGTGAGGTAACAAAGTTAGTGAGTGTTTGCCACCAAACCATCTGGACTATCTCCTGCTGTGCGCTGCATGTGAGAAAGTTCAGCTTCCATCCTGGATTCCCACATAAAATGCGAGGAACATGCGTCAGGGTGTCCATTATTCATTGAATTTTCTGCCATCTTCTGTACGATATGAGGCTGCCGCGGCAACTGCCAGATTTAACTTGGAGTTAAACCAGAGACTGGAAGACACATCAGCGATCCGTGCAGAGCCAATCACTTCATAAGCCTGTCAGGACCAACTTTAACCACTTCCAGCCTGCACACGGTGGATGTCCTGCGTCTAATAATGACATGTATCATTTTATTCTACGAGCTAGCTTTTAAATTATTGGACCAGAGGCCAGTAAAATTAACCTGCTGAATTTGTTAAGCTTAAAAGGTTCTATTATATTTTTCCTTCATCATCTTCTCTCGCTTCGTGGGTCACCAAAGAGGATCATCTACCTCCATCTCACCCTATCCCAGCATCCCCCTCTGTCACGCCCTCCTTCACTACATCCATGAACCTGCTCTGAGGTCTTCCTCTTTTCCTCAGAAATAAATCTTTAAGTGTGAAGTGCCTCACCACAGATCTGTGACATCGAGCTCGAGCGGCTGATCAGCAGAAAAAGACTGATGGTTTTGTGCTGCACGGTGTCAGGTCGTTCGGTTTCTTCTGAAGTCAGTGAGTCGTTTCACTGATCTCAAACATCACTGAGAGTCTTCAGCGTCTGCTCTCAGTTTTCTGATCAACTTATCATTTTAATGTTTAGGGCAGGAAGGCCACGTGTAGCCCCTGCAGAACATTTACCCCCACACATCACTGCAGCTTTTCCAGCTCTAAACTCAAAATCTTCTGGTTTATATGAGCAAAGAAGCGACTGGTGACATTACATTTGATTACGAAGAGTTAACCTAAGCGAGCGATCTGAATCTCCTTCACTGTGAGGGCCTGTAGTTTGTGTGTGCTGCAGTGCAGGAGCCGCAGCGTGCAGCGGTAAGCCCTCCACATTTGTTTATGCAGTGCTCTCATATCATGCAGACACACACGCCTGAGGTGGAGGCACCAATCATGCGCTCCACACCGTGTTTTTTTAAGGGATTAGTCTTAATAAGATGGCAGGCTGAATTTATGGAGCTAATATTTCATGGTGGGTGATTCATGGAGGATTTGGAGCGGCGAAGCAGCTTAATGGATGTTCAGAAAGAGTTAGCTGACTCGTGCCCTGATATGATTAGTCCCGCGGGAGCACGGCAGCTTAATACACCACTGTGTAAGTGTTTGTGTACAAAGACGGCGAGCGGGCTGCAGAAAAATGTAAGAGTAAACAGGACGCGTGCACAGATCCCTCCTGTGCTGGGCTCCATGTGTGGAACGTGTCACTTCAGCCCACATCACCCCATCGGTGTGATAAACTGCTCATCTGTCCACGCCCTCATCAATCAGGCCACAAGCAGACTGCAGCAGGAGAAGCAGAGAAAGCTGGCGGTGCTGTTAATTCTGACTGAAACTGTGACAGAGAGCTGCAGAAGGAAAAGGCCTGCATCAGCATACCGCTAGCAAAGACATTAATGAAGGTTTTGTTCCATAACAGTTCCATATAGAGGGACAAATCACAGTTATACAAATGGTGGTTAAAGCACCACCCTTGGTGTGATAACCCTCTGCTGATTGGCTGTTTAAAAATCAAAGATGGTGACCGTTCACTCAAATCAATTGACTAAACCAATTTTATGTGGAAAATTGATTTCTGAAGGGCCTTTCAGAGGCCA
Organism: Bujurquina vittata; assembly: GCA_015106715.1. NCBI lineage: Eukaryota > Metazoa > Chordata > Actinopteri > Cichliformes > Cichlidae > Bujurquina > Bujurquina vittata. The sequence goes on from VUQK01040425.1 coordinate 17,401, forward strand.
TCCATCCTGGATTTTTAAATGTTTGCGCCACTCTGCATGATTTTTCTATTATGTGCGCTGCTCATACACCACCTGCTGTGTGGAGGTCTGAGGGAACTCAAATTCAGTCAGATTTTCAGGAACTAGTTATTAAACTCATTAAACTGTACGATTCAGTCCATCTTCACCCTAAAACATCCATCCATCCGGACCTTTTCTGCGCTTATCATTTATTCACTTTTACAAGCATTTTCTGGTTTTCATTTTTTAAAAAAACTAACGCTCCGCTGAGGTGGTTATTTGGTAAGCTTGCGAGGCCAGTTTGCTTTGACATCATCAGGTTTATCACTTAATGTCTGCTTCAAATATTATTTAACTGGGAAATTAATTAAAAAATTAAGTTGAGACGCAGACTACCTAAAAACAATGGAAGTGCCTTAAACCTGCGTTCCCTCTCACGTCCAGCAGGGGGCAACTGATCTGTGAGAAAATGGGTCTCCTGCTCAGCTGATGTGAGCTCAGTGACCTCTGATGAGTTTATGGTCTCAGTTTGTGTTCTCAGGTTGAATAAATTGTGACACTCATGGTGGAGCCAATGAGGCCGTCAGGAGCAGGAAGCAGGGTTTAGGGCGGCCTCGCCATCACCATCATGAACTGGTCTGAGGGGCTTCTGATCTGCTGTGAACTTGATGGGCGATATTTTGGCAAACTGCATAGAGTTTCGAGATCACTGAGAATCCACCCATCAGGCATCCACCTTTGAAAAGTCTCACTTCTGCATTTGTGACCTGGAAATCTTTCTCTTGAAGTTCATGCCACCATGTGACAGGTGGCTGGTCTCCCTTTTGCCTGCATATTAATACCAGGCTCACCTTATCACCCTGAACACTTCACATGGATATCTCCAGTTCTTACAAAGCTGTGATGGGTCAGAAATGCTGGTAAAATTTCAGCCCACCCAGTGTACTCAGAGGCGCTGTGACTGTGACTGAGAATACTCACAGAACGAAGGAAACTGTGCTGAAGTTGCGGTGCAGAAGGAGGGGGTCAAGTGGCAGATTTTACCTGCAGGAGCCCTCAAACTGCTCCTCTGCTCCTGTTTGTTCACACTGAGATACAGAAGAAAGGGTCACACTGGTGATTGTCAGGTGGTTTGAAGACCGCCACGAAAGACTGAAACTGAAGACTCGGGTCACGATGTCTATTTAAAACGATGAAGGGTGACAAACGCCTCTTCAGTTCAGAAGAGCCAGACGCAGTGGGTGAAGCTCTGAAGTCGTCACCTCTGCTCAGATGAACCATCGGTTTCTGCAGGAAGCCGACGGCTCACAGTCAGACCGACGTAAACCGCAGAAACACTGAAAACTCCACTCAGGCCTGCAGACGCCACTCGTGCACCCGCTGGACCAGCGGAGGAGGAGGCGCCCCCTGCTGGTGCCCAGGAGGACAGGTTGATCATGCTATTGATCACATTTTTATTCTGTGAAGTCTCAAATACATGAACTGAATGCAACTCAACTCAGAGCCAAAAACACGGCCACATATGGAAGCTCACTTCTGCCAATAATGATAAAATAATAAAAATAATAATGATAAAAAGTTTTTTTTTAATTGATGTTAAAAGGACATTTTGAAAAGTTATTAAATTAAACGTCAAACTGAATTTACAAAGAGTCAGCTCTCATAAGTCAAAATATTATTTCAAACTTAACTTTCAGTTTTGGATTTTTTTTATTAATAATTTAGGTTTGGAATTCAATTTAACTTGAATTTTTTTGATAAAGTTTTTGACTTTTAAGCTTATCTTTTTCAATTTATAACTTGTTTAATTAACCTTTTAATATCAATAATTGAATACTAATGATTTTAAATCTTTATTTCAAAATTTGACTATAATCTCAGTAGGATTTTTATTATTTAAGTTAAATTTTTGCTTGTTTTTTTAATTTTCATGCTTTCTCATATCATAATTTTATCTTACACTTATACTTTTTATTTGCACAGAAAACAAGAATCATAGTTTCATTTATAATTTAAAATTATGGCTCTTTAAATACTAGTTTCTCTGTGAATCTGCCAGTTTATAATGCAACTTAAACTGTTTGACAGGCAGCAGCCCAAGTGAAGAAGCCCAGACCTCCCTCTTCCCAGCCACCTCCTCCAGTTCATGGGGGGGACCCCGAGGCTTTCCCAGGGCCAGGCGAGACATACAATCTCTCCAGCGTGTTTCCAGGGTCTGCCCTGGGGCATCCTCACCCAGGAGGCACCCTATGATGCCCAAGCCACCTCAACTGGCTCGTTTTGACGAGGTGCCCAGCTGGTAGAGGAGACACCAGGGTCGGGTGTATTGTGCGTTGGGCGGAGGCCCTGGCGGACCGATCCCCATCTATCGAGACTGACGATTGAATATAATAGAACTTTGTCATTGGGAATTTTTTCAGCTTGATTTGTATTTTCCAAAATTTTGTTGTGTTACCTCATAATTTCATTTTCATAATTTACCCAAAATTCAGATTTTTATCTCAGAATCATTTATTTGAAAGTATTTGACTTTGATTTTGTATGCTTGGTATTTTCAGCTGGAAAGGAAAGCAGTGGGCGCCGTAGCCCTGGTTCCTCCATCAGTGGTGTTAGAACGGCATGCAGTGTTCCTGAAAAATCTGCTGAACTTTTAGAACATAAAGAGAACAAACAGACTTCATTCAGAGCGTCTGATTAACGGGTCAATAATTCCCAGAAAACCCATCGCTGGAGCTGAAAAGGTGAACGCAGGTACAGGATGCGTCTATGGAGCAGGTGGAGGTGAGGAGACCATGCTGCTGCACCCCCTCCACCCTGCACACAAACACGGACACCGATTCCACGGATTTATGATGGGAGCGCCGCTGAGTCGTTGGGATGTTTCGACGCTGTCACCTGGCCGCCTGCGTTGCCTGGAAATCGTTTAAAGAGACGACCGAGCAGAAGGAGAAAAACGATCCAGCTGCTCCTGCTCTGCGTCTGAGAGCGTCTGATCCTCACAGCGAGAAATCGCAAAATTAATCTGCAGATTCATCAAATCATTCGTTTCTGCTTCTTTCTGCATGATTTCTAGGCTCCAGATGATTGCACGAAAACAGCGCCAACCTGTTCAAAGAGAAGCTTGCAGTAAATAGAAAATGGAGACAGAGCAGAGTTCATGTACGGAAGCCGAGAGTGGACGTGGTACGTATAAACTTGGTTATCTCGAGAAAACCATCAGGAAAAAGTTTAGACGTTCCACATCTGCTCTCAGCTTCCGTAGTTTAGGAATTATGTCCAACCTGAAACAAAACTCAGTGTTTCAGAAAGAGCAAAGGTTTTTATCATTTTAAGGCTGCTTTAAATCCAAACTTTAATCCATTAAAGCCAACAGTCTGTTCATTATTTTTTAATTTAAAGATGGAGAACATCAGTGTTGAGATGAAAGAAAAGCTGAGGACACATCAGGATGAGTTTCAGCGCACCTGCAGTGAAACACCTGAAGAGCAGCTCCCGGAGTCCAAACGCAGTGTGAGCTTTAAGGACAGACAGAACTACCTCCCTTACATTATAAGACCTCGGTATGGGCCTGTGGTACTTTAACAATCCGGTTTTTATTGTAGATTTGATAAATTTTTGTTTCTGGAACACGGTCATGAACACACTGATCGATCGATGTGTGATTTTAAAATGGAGTGATTGTTGCCTCACTATTAAAGTGGACATTCAGTTCGCAATCAGGACACTTTTCCATCGGTGTTATGAAGCCGACCTTCCACCTCACAGAGCTCCTTTGGATGCTGCTGCTGATGAAGCCGACCTTCCACCTCACAGAGCTCCTTTGGATGCTGCTGCTGATGAAGTTCAAGGCGGATCGATAAGTAAATCACAGGCTTTGCCTTGAGGCCGTGAAGCACATCGATCCTCTGAGGCTCTGATCCTCTGTGTCCTCACTCAGAACAAAGCCTTAACATCACAGTGTCAGCTCCTGTTACCTGGAGTCTGCACCTGGAGCACAGAGTGCTGCATGGTTCATGTTTTCAGTTCATTTCAGGATAAATGATGGTAAAAAAGTCAAACCGACCAATGAGGTCCAGAGGGAAAAGATGCAGTTCTTTCAACGTCCACCAGAGGCTTCAGCAGTGAGTCAGTCCCTTTTATTATAGCTCACCTGTTTAAATTGGATTAAGGTTTAAAGTTTGCATTATTAGGGGCGTGGCCTCTCTGACTGACAGGTGGAAGGCAGTACAGGTGGCTGCCACAGACATATGTACGTCTATGGTAGCTGCTAGCTATCTGTTAGGCTTCACCTCAGCTAACTGGAGTCCCTGAACTGGAACTCTGGGCTGGGTTTGTGCTGTGGGGCCATTTCGAGGCTCCAAAAAGACTGCGTCAACACACCGACTCTCGTTCAGTACAGGAAAAAACATCAGATCAATTTTATTTCATCACTAAAGTGTTTGTTTGCTTATTTGTGGTGGCATTGCTGTTTTGGCGTTGCTGTCTTTGTCTTGTTTTCTTAAAAGAAATTTATTTTAATTTTTAGAGACTGAAGAAAAATCAGCCTGAAACAACACAAAGTGAACATTAGTAATGATCCGTTACTGACTACTGAAACCCGATTAATCAGAGGTCAATTACAGGCGTTAAAGTTTTTCATCCATCAGCCAGGATGAAGGACCTCGCTGCAGCTCAGTGAGTCTGAGCATCAAAAGCAGCTCCTCACACCTCTAAAACTGCTCAGGCAGAGCCGCACATCCCTCATCATCAGTAATTATTCAAACACAACAATGACCAGCTGCCTCACAGATGACAACATTTGAGGACACACAGTCATCTCCTCTAAAACCCACTCAGTCCTATAAAAAGCAACCAAACCGTCATCCTGTTTCCTGTGACATCACATAAGTGCCGCCTCACCGCTCCCTGAGGAATCATCGAAAAGAAAAAAGCAGAGAGGATCCACCGCCTGCAGACACAGTCACTGACACTGCCGGGTCATTCTGTTGGGCGGCCACGTTTTAAAGTGTTCCACAAGCGCAGGGCGGGGGGTCTGCAGGGGGTCGCAAAAGTTTACCATTAAAATATCAAATGTCAAAATCTGCCACAAAAACTTTAAGACTTAATAAATCGTTAGAAACAGGTGGAAATAATTCATATTTTACCACATGTGACCGCTCTGCTGTCCTCGATTTTTGAGTGTTTTCACAGTGAGCTACTTGTAATCTGATTACTCAAGTGCCAATGCAGGTAGGCCTCAAAGTGGCCATCAAGGACCATATTTATACAGCTTTTCATGAACCAGAAGCTTACAACACAGAACAGGACACCAATTAAAAGAGACCTGTTCTGCTTGGATGTTAAAAATAATTTCTAAAATTATAGTAAAGAGTTGCTGATTAAAGGAGCAGTCATGGATGTTAAGACTTTAGTTTCTACACTTGATGGATCGACTGATATTTAACAGGGCGTCCCCTTCATTATGAGGCTCGTATATCACCAAGTTTTCCCTCACCCATCCAAATCAGTCAGTGTACTAAGCCCAGTCCAGTTTATTGTCAATGTGCACGCTCAGATATTTGTAGTCCTCCACACGGCCCACACTGCCCCCAAATGTACACATAGGGCTTTTCCACCGCCGGGCCAGTGTTCGTGCTGTTCCTAGAGAACCGGCGAAAAGCTTAAGAGCCAGCGTTTCCACTGCGCTCGTGAACTGCTCCTTTACTTATGAGTGTGGGCGGGTCCTCGTCTGAACACGAATCCTGAAGGGCACAAACATGGGAGAACAGCTGCTGTGCTGCGCTCACATTTTACAGTCCAAACCAAACTGCTGCAGCATCTGTGTGCAGCACAGAGGAAAACACAGACAGCGATTAGAGCAAGATGACAAGTAGGCACTTTGCATCCTTTTATCTGTGATGTGAACTGATGCAAAGTAGCAAGTTCAGCCTTAGAGCCCAGAGAATCGCTTTGCTTTTCTCATGTAATACACACTATGCAGTGAAATAGTGGAGTCACGCCCTTCTGCCGCTGTCGTCACACGTCTTGGTTCGAGACCAGCTAGCTTGCGGGGCCCGAGTTGAACCCGTTGTTTAGCCGAGCACCAAGTGTGTTTGCAGTGGAAAAAACACTGAACGGTTCAATTACTGGCACTGGAACCCCAGCAGTGGAAAAGCATTTACAGACGCCACTGGTGCCTTGTCACTCCTCAAGTCCACCACTAGTTCCTTTGTCTTTGTCACATTGAGGTCTGGATGGTGCATCCAACTATTGTAGAGTCATCAGAAAACTTCTGAAGATGGCAGGTCTCTGCAGTAGCTAAAGTCTGTGGTGTAGAGGGTGAAGAGGAATGGAGGAGGACATTTACCTGTGGGGCTCCAATTTTACCAACTACTCTACCAGACACATAGTGCAGCAGGCGTACATAATGTGGTCAGTAATCCAGGACATGGCTGGACCATGGGCCAGAGTTGATCCAGGAGCCTCTCCATGGTCTTCATTACATGGGATTGCCCCTGTTTAGGTCATGGCTGTGTCTTCCCCATTTAGTTTCCTCTTCCTGTTTTATTTTCCCAGTCTCCTGCTTCCTGTGTGTTATATTCAGTTTAGCTTCCTCTTGCCTTCTTGGTGTCTTTCTGCTCACCTGTTCTCCCAGCTGTCTCAGGTTCCCTCATTAACCCTTGTGTCTTAGGCACCCTGCCTGCTGTGTGTGTGCGTGCGTGCATGTTTGTTTTCCTGATTATGTTGTGGTACGCTTGCCTACTAGTCTCCGTCACACTTGGCCAGGAGGTTTGAGTGGATCTCCACCCTTCTGGGTGGAGTCTGGATTCTTCCACTTAGCTGAGCACTTGTACCCCATCAAGCCTTGTCCGCTGCAGTATTTCAGGACCAGCTTAACCATCCAGCCTCAGCCAGATCATCTGTCCCCGTAGAGTGGTACCCTGGCTCAGTTTTGAATTCCTTCCCATGCAACCTGTACTAGTATGCTATCATTCCACTTTGTCCTGTTAGATTGCATAATCCAGCTTGCCTGCTCACCCTCCCACTTCTAGAGTTCTGCAATTCTGGGTCCAACCCTGCCTGCCGTACACAATGTTACACAGTGAATTCCAGCATGGTACTGTGATAGGATGCCATCTGTGCAACAAGTCCAGTCATGAAATATCCTCACTACAAGCACAGAGCGGGGTCAGCAGATGCCGAGGTGCATAGAGCACTTCAAGGAATGGGTTTCCATGGTTGGTTTCATACAGATTTGATTGTAAAGTTTGCCAAACCTGGATCTCAAAGCTACCAAGCCCCAGGTTCATGACCCCTGACACACACCAAGATTTATTTGGGGTGTCAGCAGTAGGTCACCATCTGTTATCAGAACAACCTCAGCTTTCAAGTTCAAGTTAAATGACCCCCGGTTTAGCCTCCGTAAAAAGAAGCTCCAGGTCAGAGCAGCTCGCTATCGACACATTTTCCCACTGTGTAAAGTTGTGATTTTGGTAAAAGCTTCTAATTTGAGGCTTTTCTCTGCCCACCTGTAGCGCAGCACGACAGGCTGAGAGCTGGCTGGCTGTCAGCCGATGATTCACTACAACATGAGCGTAACTGGAGAGGTTCAACGAGGCCGTGCTGGACCTCTCCAACCAGAAACCAAAAACAATTAGAGTTCAAGAGCTTCAACACTGCTGAACAGGGAACAAAAAACGAACACACACAAACAGTACGAGAACAAAAATGATCCTACTGAGCACGAGCAGAAAGACAAACTACAAACCTTCAAATAAAAGCTGCTCAATACAAAAAGAGAACATTGACCAATCAGAGCTGAATCATCCTCCGACTGTCCTGCTCTGCCATGTTGCTCTGATGCATGTTCTGTAGGTCACGTATGTTGTCAGCTGCCAGTGCAGCACATACCATTCTAGACATTTCTATGCTAACATTAGCTGCTGGGAGCAGCATTGAGGCACTGAGGCGCAGCCTTTAAATTTTAATGGAAAAATCGAGTCCTTCACACAGAAATCAGCCCACAGGCTGTCGGATTCCCACAGAGTTTCCTCCAACGTTGTCGCAGTAAAAACAGACGAATCATGGATGGAGCCGACTGATACTGGAGTAAAACACTCCAGCGAAAAGCTTCTTCTCTGTATTTAACCTACTTAAACTCTTCACTCGTTTAAAATTCTTCACCTCAAAAACTTTGATTTCACCAGTTTTTGCCAACTTTTTGGACTTTTAAGGGCAGTTTTTAATAGATAGGGTATTTAAGACTGAAGATCTTTTTTAGGGCATTTTGAGTCACTTGTAAGACCTCATGTTATAAAATGTTTTATATAATATGGCTTCATTCCTGCTACTGGAATAGATGTAGTATGCAGTTTAGCGTCATCCTGCGGAAATATGAAGGCCTTCCCTGAAGAAAACATCCTCTGGATGGGAGCACATGTTGCTCTAAAATCTGTATATACCACCATCACTGATGAACAAACAGGCAGCTATATTTCCCACAAAGTCTGCGTCAAAGGACCGAACAGGTTTTCCTCAGGTAACATCACCTCAGAACAGGTGTGAAACACTTTCTTGTCCTCACAAAGCGTTGTGACGATGAAAAATGGGATCAGGTGAGAAGAAATCAGATAAAAGAAATCCAGACTCACGTGGATGCTGCGGAGTTTCTTCCTGCCTCTCTCGAGCCGGCTCAGCAGCCTCAGGTGCCTCTGCTCACCGCCCACAGGCTGCAGCAGACGGTCGTCAACCGAAGTAGTTTTCCTCAGGGCTGCCCGGTCTCTGGCCCATGGTGGGGAAACTCCACCCACCTCTGCCAGGGGAAGGCTCCTTGCACCTGCACCACCTCCTCCTGCAATCCTCCTCGACCCAGGGGACAGATCTGGTGACCAGAAGTCGCGCTGAACAGAGCCTGGATGAGAGAAACCAGAGAGTCCTGTTGCATCAGGTGGGCTGGTTTCATGTTCCCATTCACTAATTGTGTGTGTGTGTGTGTGTGTGTGTGTGTGTGTGTGTGTGTGTGTGTTGGGGGGGGTCAGATGTCATACTGACTACCTGAGCTGCTGCATTAAAACTGCATGATGAGGCTGAGAGATTAAACAGTGGAGTCTGCTCGAGGGTGTTTGCAACATGTGGCTTATATTAAACTGCTCAGAACGAGTCTGCCATTAAAGGCTCAACTTTTACTTCTTTAACATTTTTAACCAACAATGCTATCATTCATATTCTCTATTAACATAACCAAATTTAGGGAGCACAAATAAATCCTGCTGTACAGTCTGCTGCACTGTTAACTGCACACAGCTGCTGAGATTGACTTTTTTAAGATCCAGTACCTCCAGGTTTAATGTTATTAAAGAAGTAAAATTAAAGGTGAGTCAATAAACCACCTGCACCCACTCCAATATTTTTCAACAAACTTTGAATCAGTGAGTGCTGAAAAATGAATGTGGATAGTTTTAGCACAAAGACAACAGGAAGAAGACGGGAGGATGAAGAATCAACCCAAATTATTATTATTATCATCAGAAGAAGCAACACCCCAGCATGAGAAATAATTTCAATTCAATTCAACTGTATTTTTATAGCACCAAATCACAAAAGTTGCCTCACGGTCCTTTATATTGTAGGTAAAAACCCTACAATACAGAAAAAACAACAAAAACAAAAAAGGCCCCTATGAGCAAGAACTTGGCGACAGTGAGAAGGAAAAACTCCCTTTTAAAACAGGAAGAAACCTCCAGCAGAACCAGGCTGAGGGAGGGGCAGCCATCTGCTGTA
>VUQK01040426.1:0-24560 GCA_015106715.1 Bujurquina vittata
TTCCTCATAATCCACGGTGGCACTTCTCAAACTATCAGCACAGACAGTTTGGATGGACTGAAGCAGAAGCTTTACAAAAGTAGATGCACAGAATACAAAAGGACAAAAGGATGGATGGATGGATGGATGGATGGATGGGAGGATGGATGGATGGATGGATGGATGGATGGATGGATGGGTGGATGGATGGATGGATGGATGGATGGATGGATGGATGGATGGGAGGAAGGATGGGTGGGTGGGTGGGGGGGTGGCTGGAGGGAGGGAGGTATGGATGGGGGGGTGGGTGGGTGGGTGGGAGGGTTGGATGGATGGATGTGTGGGTGGGTGGATGGATGGATGGATGGATGGATGGATGGATGGATGGATGGATGGAAAGGTTGGATGGATGGAGGGATGGATGGGTGGATGGATGGATGGATGGATGGATGGATGGGTGGGTAGATAGATTGAAGGATGGATGGATGGATGGATGGATGGATGGATGGATGGGTGGGTGGGTGGGTGGATGGATGGATGGATGGATGGATGGATGGATGGGTGGAGTTAGAACCAATGCAGGATTTTTAAGAAGCCTCTGCTGTATAATCAGTTATTGACGGAAGGTTCTGGTTTCAGTGCTGTCACTGCTGTGGACCACGGCCCAGTTTGACCTTTATGGCGCCGGACCCCTAAAACGGCCCCTCTGTAAAAAGTGGCTCAAAATACAGTCCGTGAATTATAATCTAATTTCACATTTACCTTGTAATCTTTCTGAATCTAGGTTATAATTTTACTTATATAACATTTTTTTTATTAAAGAGATGAAGTAAACATAAATAATACTGCAAATATTTTATAAATCGTGAGTACTTTGGAGTATTTTAAAATGTAACAAATTATATTTATACATGCCAAAGAAGCCCTTCTTCCTTCTTCAGTTTTCACATGGTGCTCTAACCCTGTTGCAGGAAGACTCCAGGCCCTGTGCTGTAGATTTCACATCCACACACTGCACTTCATCATCTGGGGACCACATGGGAGACAAAAATACTGAGATGTTTCATTCTGGACAGACAGACCGGCAGTCATCACTAGTCCTGAGCTCAAATGTGAGCTGGAATGTTGATCAAAGATGAGACTAAGATTGGAATAAAGGAAAGATGCACACTGATTTATAAAGATTTACCTTCACTGCCACAGATTTATTCTGTCTTATTTTTTGGCGTTACAGTTATATCCTGTAGGCAGCTCTGGGCCCACTGTCACCTCAGAGCTGAAGACGGAGCCTGAACTGTCACCTCGCCAATCACAGTTATTGATGAGCTGCAGGTGCAGAGAGATGCAAAGCTCCGGTTTGGCTAACCCCCCCCCAACCCATTCCTCATAGGCTTTGTTTCCTTGATTGGTCACAAAGTGGCTCTGATGAATCAGATATGGGTGCGTTCTTTCATTCCTGTTTCCGGTAAAAAGTCTCACTCACTCATCAAGAAAGTGACACATATTTAACTTTTATTTTACCTGCTTTCATTTAAAACACATTTTCAATTTATGATGCATGGGGTGTTTAAACAGGGTTTGATGGGCAGTCGTTCTCTATTGTTATTTAACTTAAAAAAAACAAAACAATAACAGCAGGTATGGATGATGTAAATACTATTAATATATGTTTTAATGTGCAATCAATCAGATACAGTCGGCAGCTTCCTGATATTTCAGTCAAGACAGTTGGGGGTCGTCACAGGATGCCACAACACCCCCTCTTTACCAAAGATCCAAACAGGTTCAAAGATGTTACAAAATCTTTGAATCTTTTCCATTTTAAAACTTCCGTTTGGGGATTAATAAAGCCCAATATGTAGCTAGCTTTTTCAAAGGTCATTTAAACGGGTGGCCACTGTAGCAATCTTTACATTTTGGGGGACTGCTTACTGTGGTGTATTAAAACCACAGGCAGCACGTGGACACTGGAGGAACTGCAGCCTTTGGCGCCGCTTTTTCCCGCGGCTGATTTTAGTATCAGCTGAAATACTTGAAGGAAATTTTGCACAGCTTGTTCTTGCTTATCTTTGCGCATCCAAATACAAATCCATCACATTTTGTAGCTGTGCTGCAAACTGAAGCATCTGGAGTTTGTAACGCGATAAATTGTCAGTGAGCATTTTACAGATACCCTTAAGAGGAATTCTGCTGTTTCATTAATTAAAAAAAATGAAGAGTTAGCTGAGCAGCACTTGAACGTGGCGTGAGTTTACGTCCCTGTTTGCTGGCTGCCGACCAGCACAGGCAACGCGTAGGAGAGCAGAGAGTGAATATTTCAGCATGGTTGGAGGCATTGGTGTTTTTGTGTGTGTGTGTGTGCGTGTGTGTGTGTGCGTGTGGGGCTGGGGTGTATAGCAGATAGCAGAGCACATCTGGTGGTGAGGCGGGGAGGTGGCGGTGGTGGGTCGAGGCCCTGGGAGCAGCCCGTGGCAGCTACCTTCCCGTACCAGCCTCTGGAAGGGAGCTGCCTGTCTGTCGCAGCCTGATTTATACACGGCTAATGTCAGAGGAAAGCAATGTCGAAACTGTGGCATAAACACCAGACTTTGTAGATTATGATTCAGTGTCGGGGAGGACTGCTGGTCCTCCAACACAGCCTGATACACACCAGCAATCTCCAGTTTTTAGGGCTTATCTCAACAGTGACCTACGGCTTGCATTTTCCAGCGCAGTTTCTTCTTTGCCCTCTTTCTGCCCAGCTCAGGTAATCTGCTTCTTAAGTCTGGCATCATTAAACATTAACAGATAAAGCTAGCATGTCACAAGCCTGCCACAATGGAGCAAAGTTATCTGAGAGCAGTTTGAGGTGAGGAGGACTTGATCAGCTCCCAGCGAAAAATACCATCTGTGCTCGATGTGCAGGATAAGAACAGGACTCTGGTGCAGTCGCTGTATTTCTGGGCTCACACAGAGCCCAGTTTGATCTCAAACGGGTCCCTCTGTGTCTTCTCATCACTTTCTTATTCTTTTTACAGGTGTAAATGTCCCGCATGTGTAGATATCAAACAATTCTTTTTCACATACTTTCCCTCACCAGAAAGTCCATATGAAAGATGTCCTGGTGATGCTTGACAGAGACACTGTGAGCTTTTAAAAACCGAGCTTAAAGACAGGCTGCACACGAGCAGAGCTGATGAGAAGCTGGAGAGGCTGAGAATGACTGCAGTGACTTCTGTCTCAAAGAACTGCAGCGGAACAAAAAGACGAGCGCCTCGTCCATCGCAGGAGACGCTCGGTGCTGGAAACACGGTAGATGCGTCAGTGCTTCACAGCGCCGCATGTGTTATCTTCCTCTGCTCTTGGACATGTTGCAGACGTTATACAACCTCTAAATCTGATTGAAGATCAGGTTCATTCAGCATAAAATCTCAGATTCCTGCTGCATTACATTTAGGAGGAAATCTTCTCACTGACGTGCCCTTTTTTCTCCTTCTGTATTGTTTAAGTAGTGGACGTAAGTGAGCCTGCGAGCTGCACAGCAGCCTTTTGTGTCGATGTGTTTGCTGCTTATTGTGCAAGGCTGCACTGAGGCCCTGAGAACAGCGAGACGGGCAACGAGCTCTCCCAGCGTCTGAAACATTAATGCAGAAACCCGATTAGCCATGCCATCACAGGCCTTCTGCTCCTCGCCTATTGATTTTCCTTCCGCTCGCCCTCCCCCCCTTCAAAAAAGCCGGGAGGGGAGTCTCTCAAGAGCCAGAGCACCTCTCCTCCTCTCCAAGGCCTCCTCTGGCCTGGGCCTTCTCACCGATCCAGCCCTGCTGATTTCTACTGAGACTTCGGAGGGGCTATAGACTTCTGACGATAACCCTAGGTACTGCAGGAGAGGACTGGGGGGGTGGTGGAGGATGGAGATGGGAAGAGGTGGGGGGAGTCTGTGTGCTGTAGTGATCATGGAGGGCTGAATCAGCCTGATCAGTATGCCGGGGTGGAGGAGTGTAGACTCCAGAGAGAGGAGCTGTGTAATCAGAGATGAAAGTTGTCGAGGCTCTGGTCAGCTTGACTCTCCCTCTCCCCTCTGGTTTCACTGACCTGGAGCGCTTTCACTGAAGGGAGAGATGAACATCTCTGATGGCTTAGCCCAGAGACATGCTGTATCCATACGCTATCTACCTCCACACTGTTGATCAGGGAACTTGGCTGATGTTCCCTGGCAAAAAGGAGCGTTGTGAATGTAAACTAGAGTGTTGTGGAAAAGTAACTTTGGACTCAAACTTTTCTCCTTCGGCTCGGTTTGAGCAGAAAGTGTCAGGGCTTGTAAAAATGTTGAATCTGCTCATTTTATAGCTCGGTCAAGGGAATCAGTTGTGCTGGTTTCTGCTGTTCATTCAAATGATGCGTCAGCGTGGCAGCTACATTATTCAGCCCCTAAAATGTGTTTGTCTACCGAGGCAGAGGAGTATACACCATTTAAAATCATCACAACTCACAGAATTTACTTGTTGTCAGAGTTTTGTTTTGTTACAAAGGCAGGAAGTCTATCTATGATTTATTATAATTAGGGACGTTTGCAGGTTTTTATCCCAGAATGTTTCTCTGTGGACAGCGACTCTGATCGTTTCTATAATCCGACGCTTAAAATGAATCTTAAAATTGTTTTCGGTCCAGCTGACGGGATTCGTCCATCCCTGAGCTGCTTACAGCTCACCAGGTCACCTGCAACCCTGACGATTAGGTTTATCCACATGCTAAACAAGTTTCTTCACATTTAGAATTACTGATTTGAATAGCTTGTCGTTCAGATCTATTGATCACAGATGCAGTACTGTGCAAAAGTCTCGAGTCACCCCTCATTTCTTTATATTTTGCCTGCAAGTATCCAGACTTTCTTCTAAGTTTTAAAGTGCTCTTGAGCAGCAGTTCTCCGGCTCTCTGAAGGCCTGTCATCGGCTGCTTTTTCACTCATTTTCAGTCCACTTCTTGTACCTGACTATTTTCAGAGGAATGTTTTTGTTTGAGATATTTAACTCTGATCTTTGAATCAGTCGGGCATAAAAAAGCTCCAAACTTAAGCGATGGACCAGTTTTGTGTTCTGCACATAAGACAACTTAGCAAAGAACTAGTTTTAAATTCTGTCTTTAGGCACTTTGTTACTATTTCTTTCTTTAGAAGCTGTTAGCTGAAAACTTGGCTTATCTCTAATTTACTGCTTTTAAAATTCAGATGAAACTGAAGTTCTTGTGCTCGGCCCCACAAATCTTAGAAACATGGTGTCTAACCAGATACTTACTCTGGATGGCATTACCTTGGCCTCCAGTAACACTGTGAGAAATCTTGGAGTCATTTTTCACCAGGATATGTCCTTCAATGCACATATTAAACAAATATGTAGGACTGCTTTTTTGCATTTGCGCAATATTGCTAAAATTAGAAACACCCTTTCTCAGACTGACTAATTCGTGCATTTATTACTTCTAGGCTGGACTATTGTAATTCATTATTATCAGGCTGTCCCAAAAGCTCCCTGAAAAGAGAGCATGTTTCTCCCTTATTGGCTTCTTTTCATTTGCGCCTTATTAAATCCACAATAGAATTTAACCTCACATACAAGGTCTTGAATAACCAGGCCCCATCTTATGTTACTGTATCACCCCGATATCATTCACCTCTTTTCTCTCTGTTTATACCCCACTCTGTACTTAATCATTAGTTATTATTAACCTCTGTCTCTCTTCCACAGTGTGTCTTTTGTCCTCTCTCTCACAGCAGATGACTGCCCCTCCCTGAGCCTGGTTCTGCTGGAGGTTTCTTCCTGTTAAAAGGGAGTTTTTCCTTCCCACTGTTGCCAAATGATTTTTTTCAATTAGATTGTTGGGTCTTTTTATCTACAATATAAAGCATCTTAAGGAAACTGTTTTTTATGATTTGGTGCTATATAAATAATTTTGAACTGGATTGTACTGGACACAAAGGATGTGTCTGTCTTTAGCCCCCCCCGGTTCTCGAGAGAGTATAGTTATTTGTGACCAATTTCATCTGGCACCTGACAGCAACCTCCAGCAATCACTCTCCAATTGGTCGAGGAATACACACTTCCCCTCATGACCACTTGTTACCAGATGGTTGCTAACTGGTCTCGAGGCCTGTGTGACCGAGGCCTTAGATGCTGAGTGAATTAGTTTGCTATAAGCTATTTTTTTTTTTACTTTCACTGGAAATTTTTCTTTGACACCAAAATAACTGTGAGTTGAGCTGTGCTGTATGTGTGAGTCTTTGGCTATGTGTAGCAGGAGGTTGTTGACCACCAAATTTGGAAAAATACGCAAGCTGAGCCAAGTGCACAGCCAAATCACTTCACACATCATGGATCTCTTCATTTAAATAGTTTTCAGCAACAAAAACGAGAAACCCCCCCCGGATTGGCTTGGGAACCCTAAATGTTATGGAAGATGACAGCATCACAGACTGCTATGATACAGGGTAGGGTATACAGCTACAGCAGGCGCAATGATCTCTAATACTCTCATTAAAATGCATGTAGATTTCATAGATGTTCCTAAGGCTGTAAGCAGATTTGTTACCAACTGCACTTAACTTTTCTCCAACTTAAAATCAATACGGTGCTGTGGCAGGGGACATCTCTGCCTTTAGAAATACTGAAATCACTTTCTGTTGAGCATAATTTGCTATTTTTGAAGACAATCGTGCCCTGCAGTGAAAAACTTGATTTGTGTGCTGAAATCATGTAGGAGTTACCGCCTCTGCTTTAGGTTCTCTGAACCAACCCCGAAGCTCGGCCTTCCTTCCATTTGTGCTTCCAAACTGCACGGCTGCATCTTGATGGATGAACCAAAGAGGATGGTGCGCTTTAAATGGCAGCAGGATCAAATGGCTTGTGGGAGAGGATCTTTTTTTTTGTTTCTCTGCCTGTGTAGAACAGGATAGGGGCCGCCACACGATGAGCCACCCAAATGTGAGTACAGTTTGTGCTCCGTAGATGTGACGATGACTGGACCAGATATCTGAAAGGAGAGGTGGATTTGTGTGGTTGCTATTGTCTCATGAATAAACAGACTATGTGTAGGCGTGCTAAAAAAGACCCGGTATACACATTGTGAGAGCACTTTGGAACAGCTCTGCCTTATTTCTGCTGCAGAATTGATGCAGAAAACAGACTGAGCCACAGATAAGATGTGAGAGTGTTTGGGAAAATGTTTCTGTGCCGGAAAGCCAGGGAAAACCGGTGCTAAAACATCATCACTCACGGCATAATTGCTGTTAAATAGATTGTTGACATACACAGCTGACTGTGTGCAAACATCTCATTTGGCCAATTAGCCCCTCTGTGGAGGTGGCGTGCTCTACATGAGCCGGTATTGGGCAGAGATGGAGGGAGTAACTCTCCCCTGTGCCGCGTTAATGGAGCTACCAGATGTGTTTTAAAGGAAAAGGAGTTCTGGGTGGCCTGCCACATGTCCAACCCGGGAATGTGCATATGAGCATACCTTTAGTCCATGACCATGTCTGTGTGTGTGCAGGTGGACAGAGGGACCACCCTGGGGTACAGAAACGGTGATACATTTCCGTCCCTGTAGGCACAATCGACACTAATGTAAACTTCTTAATATCCACCATGATGCCAGTACCTGCTCTATTTATTTTTTTAACCATATGCTAAACAGGCCAATATTTAGAAACTTAAACCTTATCTTTTAGATGAATGCTCATACATTTTGGTGTTACAGATTTTCTCTTAAAAGCTTTTCTATTTGGCTGGAAAATGGGAAAAAAAACATCCATAAAAAGTGTTGGAAGTTCTCTGACCTTGCTGGGTCAGCAGTGGCCTGGTGGTTGGAAGATTAAGGTACAATAAAATTGAAAGAAATTGGGAAAATATAAATTTCACTCTTAGATTGTAAGATTTTCCTGTTTTAAGTCAACTCAGCCCACTGTTGTTTGAAGGTTCTGGGTTCAAACCCTCCTCGGACCTTTCTATAGATGGGGGGGGTTTCCTCTCCCAGGCCATGCGGCTCTGCCTTGCTTGTTACCCGATGGCACATCAACGGTCCGAGCGCCTCCTGCGTTGGACGAAGTTCTCATCTTTTTAATGTGCTGCAGTTCCTTTTATTTTTTTTTTGGTGATAGCGAATAATCCAAACCACGCAGCTGTATATTAATGACTGACCTCGTGCTGTGGATGGACCACCTCAGACATTCTCTTGGCTGAAGCTTCTTCCGGCCGTATGATGCCGCTTGTCTCTTATTTCCTGTGCTAACGTGTTCATGTTAGCCTAATGATGGCTTTGTAGCTAGCCATCAGCTAGCACATCATTATTTGCCAACTAACCTTCCAAATGTTGCTGCTGTTTAGGTTTCCATCTTTGCTAGATCTTTGGATGGAAACAGAGTTGTACGTTTAGTACTTTAGAAATCCTTCAGCTTGGCCAAACCTCCTGTTTTTCATGGATGCCTGCATGTTAAACTTTATTGTAACAGCTGGGGGAACAGCCACACTGATCATTTTATTAGAGCTGAAAGAATTTGGACCATTTTATGAGGCATAAAGCGGTCAGTAAGACCAGCAGAGTGCGCAGTATGCAAAGCCGGCCCGTGTCCGAGTGTGTGAATGAGCAGTAATCGCCACCAAAGGTTGAAACTAGCACAATGGCAGCACCACAGCTACAAGTCGTACCACTAAAAGTTCCACTTTATTTTGGGAGAGCGCACTCACCACACTGGCAGAGGAGAGCGCCAGCCTCCATCGCACTTGAAAAATGATCGCATGATTGATGATGCTTGGCAGAAGCTGGTGACTCAGTGCAGCTCGAGCTGTTATCAGTGTTTGCATTCCATCTGTTTCCAGCACTGATAATTGAATAAAAGCGGGACGCTGTGAGTGTTTTTGCACTACAGAAGACATAATGGATATGTGTGAGAGATCTGAGTGGGGTGGTTTTTTGATTTCCTGATAGTGTGTGATTCCCCAGCAGTTATAGATGGCTGCTGCAAAGCCTCAACACCTCCCCACCTCCACCATCTCCACCACCCGTAGCCTACGGCTGCAGGCCCCTCCTGCTGTAATCAATGACATGTTAAGCTGGCAGGCTTTTGAAGTGAGGGGTTCCAGAGGGGTGCTGAAGGGGTGAAGGGTAGCGGAGGGGGGCACGGAGGAGTTGAGGGGTATTGATGATGTGCGGCGATGGGACACAGGGGAGAAAAGCCAGGGAGGGAAGGATAAAGGGAGTCCAGAGGCAGGCTTTAGGCGGGGGGGGGGGGGACAAGGAGTGAAAGCCAGTCTGGAACTTATCACGAGAAGGAGAGTGACCGGACAGCTGGCTGATGGCTCACCCTGATGGGTCCCAACAGGTCAAACCCGTCCCCAAACAGACATCCCAACATGTGCTTTTTTTCTCCTCTGACTCCCTGTGACGAAGGCACTAAACTATTTCAAATCCACATGCAAGAGTTCAACTCTTTATCCTTGAAATGATACCCGTACACCGCTGAATGCTTTTAGAGGAAACTGGCGTCGTAATCCAAGAAGTGGCAGCTGTAGTTCTGTACCAGACGTAGAGCTATATTCATAAAACCTTTTGGTTAAAATGGGAAAACACCGTGTTTCCTTTTTAATGCTCTCCAGCAGCTCCTGGCTTCTTCCTTCATTTTTGTTTTGTGTGTTTTTGTTTCTCACGCAGCTTTTAATAAAACTGGCCTTTTTTTTCACATCTGGGATTTGGCCCCACCTTTGCACTAATCTTAACAATCTCAGTCTTGCTGCTAAAACTTTTCCCGCTTTGGTGAAAATTCGATTAAATGACTCAGTGTATGTTAGATTAACATTTGGAAGACTCACAGTTAATTATGGATCATTATTAAAGACAAAGGTCTATCCACCCAGCCTCCTCACATGGCTTTGTGATGAAGATCTTTAAAACCTAAACTAGTCCCTTTGTGGCGCTCGGTGAAGTGATGATGCTGAGGTAACGCTGACCTTCTGACAAAAGAAATGAATAAATTTCAACATGCCAAACATGCTCAGATCTGTTCACGTAGGCAGATATACATTTGATCAAAAACTGGAATATTTTCTAATGAATCCGTGACCCTCCGGTTTTTTTTTTTCAAATTCAGCTGTTGCTTTTCAAAAATCCAAACGTGTTTGAGTGAGTTGGCTGCAGGGATGAGACGAATCAGAACAAAAGAAATCCATTTTGCTCGTAAAATGTCTCTGCTCCTTTCCCCTCCTCCCATCTCCCTCTATCTCTGAGCACGGTGGAAAAAAAAGACGGGAATGTCACCGAGGAGCACGGTGGAGGATATTATGTGTGCTTTTAGTAACTCAGCAGAGCTCATATTTGAAGTGAGGCGGTACTGTGTGTGTGTGTGTGTGGGTGTGTGTGAGGTTGCATCTGTGTGCCTTTGTGTGTATTACTATGCATGCATGTGTGACTGTGTGTGTAGTACTGTGTGAATGCCGTGTGACTGTGTCTTCACCCCTGCATGAATATGTACTTTTTGCTCTTGTGCGTGAGCCCTGAGAACTTGGCAGCGTGTCAGCGGTGAGCTCCAGCAGTGAGGGGGAGCTGCTGTGTTTCTCTGCCCTGTGCTGGATCCCCTTTCAGCCTGACACAATCCCACAATCCCACAGCTCTGAGCCTCTCAGCTGCAGCCTCCACAGAACCAGCGCTAACCCACAGCGCTCTCATACCCACCCAGATCACTGTTTCAGCTCACCGGGATCTGCCCGCTGTCAGCGTCTGCATCGGAGAACTCGGCTGCAGCGTAGTTTGGTGGGAGGGAGCCCATGAACAGCATGTCTGCTTTCACAGCAACACCAGACTGAAATCTTCCAGTTTACACATCCTGGCTTGTTTCTGTTTGCCAGGATCCCCGCCAGTCTTAGCCGCTCTTCCCTCAGTCCTCCATACAGTCATACATACACAAGCAGTCAGCACAAAGACATAGAAAAGCTCTTCTCATGCAGTTATTACTGAAATTCATAGACAGCGAGGCTGATCTTTACCACTTATTTCTGAAGCACCAGATCACGCGACCATAATCAAGCTGTGACAGGACAAGCACGTCCAGAACCAGTCTGATAACATGTGGTGTCACCGCCAGACCTCCACACGTTTTACTCACAATACAGTCAGTTAGTGTAGACCATGTTAATTTGTCCTCCTCTGTTATATCCAGTAGTTTAGACTCTTCCTGTTTGATGGGAATATTACTAACATTCATTTAGGAATTAGATCTGTTTTGGGCACAGACTGTATATAAAAGATGGATGACAGCGTCCATTGGTTTCTGAATCTGGATTTTACAGTTTTGTGTGTTTTGAAACTGCATGTGATTGGAGAGGGGTGGATCTGACTTTGAAATCACAAGCTCATTGGCTAATGACTTGTCATTCTAAGCTTCTAAAACTTAGAATTACCAAAGTTTACAAAATGAGCTTCATATTTTATTAAATATGACCTGAAACAGAGGGCCATCTTCGCATAGAAGTTTATAGGACTGAAAGTCTTTTTGCAGTCAAAGGAGTCGCCCCCGATGGCCATTTAAAAGAACACCAGTTTATTGTCTGTCAAGCAGTCTCCCACATCCAGCAGCTCCATCTTAGCAGTTTTATTTTACTTATGACTTTATACATTTAGCTGCCTATATCACTGAGTCATCAGCAAACATAGCAATCTAACCCCTTTTTATACTACTGCAAGGTCATTAGTAAAGACCGAAAATAACAAACAGCCCCAAACAGTTGCCATGAGGTACTCCTCAAGTAACGCTTCTTATTTTGGTTTCTTAACCACTGTATGAATTATATGAGAAAAATAATTTTCCAGCTCTTTTAATAGCAAGAAATTTTCTAAATATTAGGGAAAGGAGCTTCAGTTCTTCCTTTGTTACCTTTCTTAGTCACGCCAGTGAGTTTCATTTATATCTCACATTTTAAAACAACCGACGGTGATCCAAAGTGCTTTCCAGTCACACCATTTGCTATCTCAGTCTCAAAGAACCCAGGTACAAAACAAAAAACTCAGATAAGTGGACAACATAATAAAGATAATAATTGGAAAAAATGGACAGAAAACAAGAATTAAAAACTCAATTCCAACCATGGCAAAAATAGTCAAATAAAACAGCAAAAGAAAACATTTGCCATGAGGCTGACTGAACGACGCAGGACGTCAGCCTTGACTGAATGCAGCTCTTAGCAGGGGAGATACTGGAGCATGAAAGGAGAGGAGATGATGCTGTCCCACATTCTGTTCATGGAAGCAGTCGCTGTGACTGACAGTGATCGTCGTGAGGCTGCTGCGTTTCCATCTGAAGCGTGCTGAAGTTTAAACAGTTTATAAAGTGAACTCTGCTTTGTTAAAACCTGTTATATTTCCATGTGAAGCACTTTGTAAAGCAGATTTAGTGAAATACTCCATGACGAGGGCAGCACGGTGGCGTGATGGTTAGAACTGCTGCCTCACGGGTCTGGGTTCGAATCCGCCTTGGCCAAGTGGTCAGTGTGAGGAGTTTGCATGTTTTCCCCGTGTCTGTGTGGGTTCTCTGGTTTCCTCCCATAGTCATGTCTCTCGTATTGGTTATTTCTTCATTCTGGGTGTTGGGCTGCATTCCAAGCTTAAAGGATTATCATTAAAAGATGAACTTTAATTATGATGAGGGTTAACGTGGAAGTGTGTGTAAAGAAAGTGAGAGGTGTTTTGCATGCACTTTAGATTCCATGTTTCTGATAGATTTCAGCTTCAAAATGCATTTTAGACACCAGATTTGATGTTTTTCTGAGGAATATGTTGATAACTGCAGGCTGGTGACGTACTGGAGTAACCGAGCGGTTAATTTTGGATTTCCATCTGCTGGCAGTTGGCTGTGATCTCTGCTTCCACACAATGAAGATAGCAAGCAGGATTTCATTCATTGAATGCTCCCCCTCTTCTGAAACTAGCAAATTAGAGCATGAACTCAACAGGAAGGTGTTTCCTGAGTTCAGAAATCAGTTGACCTGCAGTTAAACTTTTTCATAGAAGTCCCTTCCTGGCCATTAAATAGGTTTAAGGCACTGAATGGTCACAGCATTATGCTGTGACATGAAATTTGATAACATTTATATTAGTTTAATTTTTAAAAAATCCATAAATATGTTTCTGATAGATCAAAATGTCTCATAAAGCCTGTCACCTTTGCATGATTTTATATTCAGTTTCATAAGAAATAGAAGGTAAACAGTCCTTAACTGCTGGTTTCCTCCTGCTTTGCGTGTTGTGTCTTCAGTGTCAGCACTGTTGTTGCACCATCAGTCAGTTATTTGTTATTGATTATGACTGACGTTCTGAAGCCTAAAAAATGTCCCACTGAAATGCAATGATTCCACATCACCGGGACTTCGGGAGAGCAGGTCCTCACACTGTCACTGTGTAAACAGATTTATGTAACCCTGAACATGAGGAATACACACACACACACACACACACACGCACACACACACACACACACACACACACACACGCACGCACGCAGTAGGATTTTCACAGCAGTGCTCAAGATGTGGTGCTTTCATACTGATGACTCAAATCTAACCCATAAAATTCACCTCAGCAAACTGGATCTATGCGTTTGCAGGTGCAACCTACTCCACTTTTATCTGATGTTCTTCTATTTTAGGATTCAGCGTCCGTCCTGAGATCAAACACTCACGCAAGTGTAGTCATACTGGGTTACAACGTCATCTTTTTTCTGTCAGTCATCATTTTAGATGATGAAAACCAGGGAAACTTTAGTCATGAGGAAACCTGTAAACTTTAAAAAAAATTAAAGTTCAGGGTCAAATATGAGAAAATCTATTCAATTCAATTCAGTTTTATTTATATAGCACCAAATTACAACAAGCAGTCGCATCAAGGTGCTTTATACTGTAAGTAAAGACCCTACAGAGAAAACTCAGCAGTCAGACGACCCCCTATGATCAGCACTTGGTGACAGTGGGAAGGAAAAACTCCCTTTTAACAGGAACAAACCTTCAGCAGATCTAACTGGGAGCCAATGAGGTGAAGCCAATGTGGGAGAAATGTGCTCTCTCTTTCTAGTCCCTGTCAGTACTCTAGCTGCAGCATTTTGGATCAGCTGAAGGCTTTTCAGGGAGCTTTGAGGACAGCCTGATAATAATGAATTACAATAGTCCAGTACAATACAGTATCCAGGTTAAAATCCAATTGACGTGGCAGGATACAGCAAACCTCATAAAACTTTTGCTGTGTTAAAATAAATGTTTATATTTATGTTAATATAGCAACAAACTGTTGAGTCAGTCTTCAGTTTTAATGTAATCATCATGAATCAGCAGATTCCTTCATGAATAAAGACGATGCGAGTGCTCCCAATCCAAACATGAACAGCAGGGGGCAGAGTAAGGGGGAGTGCAGGGTGATCAACATCAAGAAAACAGAGGTTAGTTATTTTATTGACACCTACAAGAAAAAATAGTTAAATTATAAATGTATTAATTAGACTTTTGAACAAATTTACAGACAAGCTTTAAGAGTGCTGCACAGCAAAAAATATGCTGTCCAGTATATTTGGGGAGACAAAAAATAAATGACTTAAAGAAAAATAAATGAGAAAAAAATGAAAATAAGGCCTAAACTGTTATCTGTGTTCATCGCGGGAAATATTTGTAGAAAGCAGTGAAGACAGTTCCAGCAGTGCTTCAGGCATGAAATCACCACCCCACCAAGACTCAGTTTCCACATAAGGCAGTGACTCACGGCAGTGAGATGTCACTTCATCTCCAGAAGTGACCACACACACACACACACGCACGCAACGCACACCACACACACACACACACACACAAATAAAAATATCTGATAATCAGTAACATTCAAATAAAATTCCAGAATCTCACTCAGCAAACTGGAGCTCCGCCTTCTTGGACGGTCTCTTAGTCCAATGAATCCACAGCAGCCACATTATTGGTCAGATAACTGCATTAAAATGCTACAAAAGGCTCCGACAGCACAAACACGGTCCAGAGGTCCAGTTCAGGGACTCCAGTTAGCTGAGGGGAAGCCTAGCAGACAGCTAGCAGCTACAGCCGCCTGTGTCACCATCCACCTGTCAGTCAGAGAGGCCACGCCCCTAATGTCGCAAACTGGCAACGGTAAAGGAAAGGGTTTATAGTGAGTTGTATATCAGAGCGGACACTAAAGAAGGAGAAGTAGAGAGATCAGGCAGGAAAGGATGTGCAGCAGGTTGGGGTGATTAAGGACAGAGATAGAAATGTGCTAGCAAGTGAAAAGTGCACTGAGAAAATGGAAGGAGTCTTTCATTGGGAGTGACCAGGATGGACAAGATTAGAAATGTTCACTTGATGCACATAAAAAAAAACGTTGAGGTGTCCTCTGGTGTATTTTACTGTATATAGTATCATTTGTTCACAGTGCAAAATACTCCTGTAATTTGTAATGAATCCTTTTCGCAGTTTTGCTTTTTTCTTTTTTGTAGATTATTTTTGTCATTAATTTTTTACTTTTTATTACTTTTTTTTCTATCTCTAATTCACATTTTCTTTCTGACCCTTGTACTGCTGTTTTAAGAGAATTCTTCCAGTGTGGGATTAATATCTATAAAATCTATGTCAATCTAAATGAGTCCATCAGAGGAGCAGCTCCCGCTGAGATAGTTGGACATGTGTAGAGGATTGATGTCTGTGTAGGTTTTCAATCAGCCAAGTCATAGTAGTCTCTGGAGCTTAAAAAAAAGGTCGACTGGACTTCTTTTCATTTCTTGAGGCAGGATAGTGTATATCTTGGACAAAAGGATGTTGAAGATGGAGGTGCCAGGCAGGAGGAAAAGAGGAGGACCTTAGAGAAGGTTCAGGGACGTAGTGAAGGAGGACATGCAGAGGGTTGGTGTGACAGTGGAGGATGCTGGGATAGGGGGAGATGAAGGCATGAGGATCCCTAAAAGGAGCAACCAATCAAAGCTATAAACAGTCTTCCCCTGTACAGCTGTTATGATGGAGGAAATTATCCACAGAGACCAAAGCAGTTTCTGCACCAGGCTGTAAACATGTTTATTTCTGCTGTAAAGCTTTAACATGGGAGTCTGTGGGGACTGACTCACTGTGGCGCCTCTGCTGGACTGCAGAGGAACTGCAGCTTTTGGGGATTCATTTTTGTCACCATGTATCTTGGTTTATTTCTTGTAAATCCAAATGTTCTTGGTTCAGAGTTCTCTGGCGTTTCCTCCATTAACACGTGTAGTACATAAGACAATACGGGAACAATTATGTTTATTATGCAGCTGGTTGTCTACACGAACATGTGGTTAAAAAGCAAGTTTATCTCCGGCCTCAGTGTGCATCAGCAGCAGCAGCTCTCCCAGATGGACCTTCACAAAATGGGTATTGATTAACTCTTCTCAGAGTGGTGGTGATAATGTGACAAGCAGCAGTCATTTCCCACTGAAACATCACTTTGGTCCTCCAGTGAAGCCTTTATCATGAGAGTATCGGAGGCTTACTGGAAGCGCTCTTCCGGCACTGGGGACCCGTCAGGCCGATGAGCCAGTGGATCAAATGACACTGTAGAAACTGTCTTAATGAGTCTGTCGTGGCTCCAGGAAGTGGCTGTGACATGCCTTGGTTGAAAAGAGTGGGAAAAAAGAAGTGGAGGGCCTGTGATTAAATACCAGATCACAAAACTTTAATAACAGGTCTGTCTGTAAGATGCTTTCAAAAACTACATTTCTGCCATGTTTTTTTAAGGACTTAACTAATAACTAAACCTGAGTTTTTGAGACTTTGCCATAAAAAAGGCACATAACATAAAATGTTAAGAAAAACATGAAAATATGTACAATATGCAGCATTAAACTGTTGCTGGTACTGAACAAAAGCCCAAATGTAAGTGATGTCTTCTCTGGAAAGAACGCATCTGTCACGGTCACTGCCTCTTTATTCTTATTCCATAACTCAGCTGACATCCTGTTTTATTTTGAAGGTCAGTTCCTCAGTAGTTTTCACTTCCTGTCTTTGTTCTTTTCCAGCCCTTGTTGTTGCCATGACTGAGTTCCTCTCCTCATCTCCACAGAGTCGGTTCCTCAGTGATGCCTCGGTTTATCTCGACCCTGTGTGGACTTCGGGTTTCATGTTTTTCCATCTGGAGGGCTTTTTTATTTTACTTTTTGATCAAAGTCTTAATTTTTGTAACGACTGTTGGGTGTCCTGTGATATCTGTAATTGGGTCCGCACTTGATTTTGAATTCACAGGCAGTGCATATCTACACTAAAATTATCTGCTGTGGTATTTCTGCTCTACCGCCACTATTTTTGTAATTCTTATTTCATCTGCTTTGATAAAAGAATTTCCTAAATATGGGGTAAAAAAAAAAAGAATAGCATCTTCTCACCTAAGGTTGCCTTTTAAGGCATGACTGAACTGTGGGATTGTGCTGACTGGGAGCAGGGCAGTGTAATAAAAATGTAATAATTTTTATACTGTGATCCTATTTGGGAAGAAAGCAAGCAACCGAACTTCCAAGATAAGAGGATATGGATTGTTCAGCACGGTTGGGTGGTTGGCCAATGATATTCTGTATGGGGGACGCTGGATTGGAATTATATATATATTTGGAGCAAAACTGAAACTCAAAAAAATTTTTTCTTAAGGAAACTAACATAACCAAACACATCACAGTTGTTGGAAATTTTAAGACCCATATTCAATCATTTTAATTTATAAAGGCGTGACTCCCATCACACCTGTGATGATTAAAAGCCTTAAGTGGCTCCTCCTGGTTCCTGCCGGTCCTCCAGGAAACAGTATTGTCCTATTTTGTTGCTTGGTCTCAGAACAACTTTAAAATCAAATCAAAAACTTGCACTTGTTTGCATTCACTCTCCTGGTGTGTGTGTGTGTGTGTGTGTGTGTGTGTGTGAGTACCTGGGTCCACATTGACACACTCAGTCACATAAATCTGCACTTAAACTTGTACAAACAAACATTTAAGGAAAAATTCCAAATCCCTTTGTTGGCACTTTGCAAACACATTCAGCCGTTCGTCGGTGACGGAATGATGAAAGCCAGGCTGAATATGAAACCACAGCTCTGAACTAATAATCACTTTTTGTAGGTCTTCAGTTGAATAAATTAGGGGAACGAGCTGAACTGCACGGTGCGGGCCGAAGCTTTCAGTTTGCTAAACATATTGAAACGAGCAGCTCGTTCACAGCTCTGGCTTCGCTCGTTAACTGGAGTGAGGGACGTCCTGTCTCATGGCAGAAATTTTTCTCTGGCTTTAGGAAGCGGAGTTTTGCCTCAATGTTGTTATGCTTGTATAATGAGTGTCTTGATCATCTTGATGGATAAACTTGCACACACATAATGTGGAAGCATAAACACAGAAAAGATGCAGTGACATTTCCACCCCTGCAGGTTATTACTGTCACTGTTCGGACAAAAAGCTCCAAAGTTTTCATGCGCTGCAGTGCATGCACTGCTCAGCATTTTCAAACCACAGTCACTAAAAAAAAAACTTCAGTCCTCGTTGGATCGCTTCCATTTCTTGTAAATATTCCATTTATGGAACAATCTCCGGGGACTTCCTGCTTGGATAAAATAAAATGCTCCCAAATCTTTCCAAACAGTAACAAATTGTCCTGTTGTGCGTTCTCGGTGAGTGCATTGAAACCACCAACAAGTCAAAGCAAATGAAGCATTTAGAAATCTGTCAAAGCATCCCTTCATGTCCCAGCTCATTTGATATAATCATGCTCGGGGAGCCACCCTGCTGCAGACGGAGACAGTGCCACATCAGCACTGTGTGTGTGTGCGTCTCTGCATGTGCATGCATGTGTCTCAGCCCTCTGTGTGTGTCTCTGCGCTCTAAATGCTGATTGATGTATCTCTGGCTTTGTCAGCCCTTTGGCATAGGTGGAACAGGTGTGACTCTGCCACAGAGCGCGGCTCAGACAAGCCATATCACGGCACAATGAGGTCATTGTGCAACATGCACATTCCTGCACTAGGCCCTCGGACTTTTACAGGCTGGAGGTAGCCATCTGTGCATGTGTGTGTCGCTCCAGGTGAGGGGGATTTGGATGAGATTTGCTGTATGAAAGAGATGTGTGCTCACCAGCTGCATGTCCCTACACACTCGGGGAAACCTCTGAGGCTCTCTCTCTCACACACACACACACACACACACACACACACACACACACACACACACAGAGGCACGCAGACAAGCCAAGTGACGATTCTTTGGTGTTGCAAAATCAGCGTCTTGTGTGAGAGAGTGGGCGTCGGGTTAAGTGGGCTGACTGGGTTTTTTCCGACCGTGTCACTCGAGTTCCTGATACAGCCGAGGCTGCGTCAGCTCGCGCAGACCCCGGGTCCGTTAGTGCAACATGGACGTTACTACGGGGATGAAGTCATCTGGAGTGACTCAGGCGCCTCAGTCAGTGGCATCTGTGTTTGTTTGGATCCTGGCTGACACTTCAGTCCTGAGACACAGTGAACTCACCCCTTCCTTAGAACCCCCCCCTCTGCCTGTCTGCGTTTTTCCTGCATTCATCCTGGACAGGGAGAGACATTTTTGAGGAGGTGGGTGATGTGAGTGCTGTCTAATGCAGCCCAGTTTGTCTGGTTTCAGTTCCTTTTTAGCTGCTTCTAGTAATTTTTATACAGATTGTTCGAGGAATGCTGAGCTTTATTCCACAGAAATGGGTGGAGGCAGTGTTCTTGCTCCATAAAGTTGGCTGCAAGGATGTGGAAGGAGGAGCCAATCAAAGGTGCAGCCTCAGGCCCTGAAAATGAAGCTGATGGCAAAAGTACCAAACCCCGCAGTTCCTCTAATGTCCACTAGTCTTTACATCCGAGAGGGTGACATCATGATCGCTATGTTCATCTTTTATATACAGTCTACAGTGGAGGTGGCGGCTGTCTAACGTCCAACCAGCAGAGAGGAAATTAAATCGGTGTGATGCTGTGATGACGAATTTAAAATAATGTCCAGGAAGTAAGACACAATAAATGCTAAATGTGCACTGCCAGCACGAGCACCTCAGCGCTCAGATGTACGTGTATTTCCAAAGCATAACCCCAGAGGCCACAGTGTCATGCCTGTGACTGAGGAACACCTCAATCTGTGCCATGTGATCAGAGGTCCTGTGGTGCGCAGCTTCAAGGCAGCTCTGTTTGCGTCAGTGTCAGCAAGCAGGCGTAATGAGCGCTCTTCTTCTGGGCAGAAAAGCGGGATGTCTGTAAAACAGGGTACGGTTTAACCAGCCTCGACTTGCTGTGCGGTGACATGTCTGCACCGCGCTGACTGGGAGGATCTGCTCCGTGTGTGTGTGTGCGTGTGTGTGTATCAGTGGGTGTAAGGCTGGAGGCTGACTGCTGGGCTATGCTTGAAAGACTTCTGGCATGTGCTGGTGCCTGCATTTTTCACCCTTGACTGGAAGCATATGCTGCTGCACAATCGAGACAGTGTTAGACGGGCTTGGCGTGAGGGACCCAGGCGGCTTCCTCCACATCTGGCAGCGCTTGGCCCTCCTTCCAGGTGAGTCACGTCCCACGGGAGGGTGGCTCTGCTGCGGTCCTCGGCCCCTCAGTGCCCAGGCATCTGGAAGGGTCTGGATCTGTCCCACAGTCACATCTATCTCCACATGCTTTTCCAATTTCATCACCCCCACCTCCACCTCCTCCCCCAAACAGCCCCCAGCCACTCACTGACCCCTGCTGTGCCCCGATTAGCTCCACCTCCGCACTCCAGGTGACACGATTTCCAATAGAGGAGCAACACATACAGGAACTGTGCAGACAAGAAGGCCTCAAAGAAAGCACAATTCTGCTTCATTATGACTTCAGCCTCAGAGATTCACACTTATTGAATCAGGCTCTCTGGGATCACAAAGAGTTTTTATGTAAGCAAACCAAGCAGCTTGTTGCCGTTTAGGAAAATGTAAGACACTGAGATGTGCTTACTTTTGGTTTTATTTCCATTTAAGTTGGTGTGAAGTGCAGAAAAGAATAAAGAAATTAAAGAAAAATTTGTGTTCATTTTTAAATGTTGTGGTTTGCATGAGAAGGATAATAAGTATAATAGTACACTGATAGTATTGATAAGTATTAATAGTGTGTAAAGGCTGTTCCATATATTAAACAATATTTTTCACAGACACATAAAAATCTGGATTCATGGAATCTTCTAGTTCTTAATGAGTAAAACCAAAGAGAAGATTTTATTTTAATCCTACAAATATTTAGTAGATCTTAAGGGAAAATGTTTGGCCTTAACCTTTTTTATACAGATTCTAACAAGTAAACGTTTCACTAAGAGGTTTACACAAAACTGATCGCAGATCAGCTTTAAATGCTACAAATTAAAACACAGGAACTTCCTGCCTTTGGGGAAACATAAACCTCCTCGTCTATCAAAAATGGCTTCTGTCCTTCCATCACTAATTTTTTTGGCAATACCTCACAGATCTTTTCTCATCTTGTTCTCACACACACACGCACACACACACACCACACACACACACATATATATAAATATATATAAATATATACACATAACTTGAACCAGATTAATTAAACACACTGATGACTTGCTGATGAATGCTGTTTCTGCTACAAACCTGGGTTTGTGCTACATCCATGATCTTTCCTCTCCAACAGAACCTGTCCTGGGCCCTGAGCGTGCTCCTCTGTTGGTTCTCCAAGGTGCTTCAGCTCTCTTGCATTTTGATTATATACTGTATGCCTCCTCCTAAGCCAGAGTATCACTCACCCTTCTTTACAGATGACTCAGAGCTATATGTCCCTCTGTAATCCAGCAACCCCTGCAGCCTTGATAATCTGATTACTAGCTAAAGTCAGCCATTCTCAAAGTACAGACTACGATGGCCCAGTTTGAAACCTTCAAATCTTTGATGGCCAACCCAAACCTTTTCTCACACTCTCCGTGAACAGCTTTATTCCTGTCACCTGATAGGCAGCTAACTACGATGTGCACTGCTTAAAAACTTGAAGGAATACTTTAATCAGAGTTCAGCATCAGTCATTAAACCTCTGTGATATTGATGTGGTCAGTAAGTATCAGAGGGGGTGTACATGGACCCTACAGAGGTTGCTCAGGCAGTCTAGCTCCTCCAGGATGGCACATCAATACGTGCCATTGGCAGAAGGTGTCTCCAAGCACAGTCTCAGAGCATGGAGGAGATTCTAGGGGACAGGCAGCTACTCTAGGAGAGCTGGACAGGGCTGTAGAAGGTCCTTAACCCATCAGCAGGACCGGGATCTGCTCCTTTGTGCAGGAGGAAGAGGATGAGCACTGCAGAGCTCCAAAATGACCTCCAGCAGCCACTGGTGTGAATGAAGAATCAGAAACAGACTTCATGAGGGTGGCCTGAGGGCCGACGCCCTCTAGTGGGCGCTGTGCAGGACCGGTTTGGTGGCTCAGTGATGGTCTGGGGAGGCCTATCCATGGAGGGACACACAGACCTCTGCAGGCTCGGCAACAGCTCCCTGACTGCCATCAGGTATCAGGATGAAATCCTTGGAGCGATCGTCAGACCCTACGCTAGTGCAGTGGGTCCTGGGTTCCTCCCGGTGCACAACAATGCCCGACCTCATGTGGCGTCATGCAGGCAGTTCCTGGAGGATGAAGGGATTGATACCACTGACTGGCCCCCACACTGACTTAAATCCAGTCAGTGTTTCGGTCCATCCGACGCTGCCAGGTTGTACCTCAGACTGTCCTGCTCCAGATCCGGGAGGAGATCCCCCAGGGCACCATCCGTCATCTCATTAGGAGCCCCGATGATGGGCATGGTACAAGCACGTGGGGGCCACACAAACTACTGAGGGCCATTTTGAGTTGCTGCAGTGAAATTTGGACAAAATGTTCCAGCTGCTGCATCATTTTCACTTTCATTTTCCGGGTTTTTGAATTCAGCGTCTGTAGGTTGATCCTTTTAATTTCCATCAAACAATGTGGCACCCTTTCATTCCTCACACATCACCCAGCCCATGTCAGGATAGATCTCCTGCATAATTTCTTCCCCAAGTGTTTCTTCTAGTTTTTTGAGCAGTTCATATAGAGCCATGACTGCATTAAAGGTGTGGAATCGATGCCTCCAACCTTCTGCTTACAGGTAACAAGGAAACGACATGCCGTCACAGAGCTTCCTGATTAGCGGAGATAACTTGAAATTTGGTGTGATTTTCTCAAAATTTTGACTTATGAACTCAGAATTTTGAGGTACTGAACTCAAAATTTCAAGTTATAGATGCTGTTTTTTTTTTCCTGGCAGAAACAAGCTTCCATAAGCTCAGGATGAAAAGTGGGTTAGAAAACGAAGAATCATAGTGAGTGACTTTGTTTCATTAGTTTCATTGTAAACAGTTTGTGGCAATTCTAAAGTCAATTTAAAAAATCTGAGTCAATTTTTGAACCAATCACAACGCATCCCATCAGATATATCATGAAACCAAAAAGATTATCATTTGAATGAAAGTGCATCTTGTATTACAAATTTACGCTTTAGGGTTAAGCCTTATATGTCAATGATCACCAGGATACTGGGCTCACTTTGCAGGACACAGGTGGAGTTGGTCCTGCACATAAAGGAAGGAAACAAGTGAAGGGGCAGTCGGGGCGGGCAGGCCTCGGCTCAGAGATTCCACAGGTAAGTCCTCTGAGTGAGGGTCACTGTCCAGGGCGTGGAGGAGGTCTCCACGGGGAGAGAGGAGCCTGCACAGAGAAGGAAGCGTGGAGAGTGGAGAATGAACTGAACAACACTTTCTCATAGGGAAACAAGTAATTGCCCACAGGTGAGTTAATCAGAGCCCTGCTGCCAGGTCTGCCCGTAACATGGGCAGCGAATGGGTGCCAAGGAGGACCATCCCTGAAAGAGGGAAACACATCACCTCCATCGGAACAACACCGGGAGAGAGCGAGTGAAGGGAAGAGACTGGCAGGACCACACGGGAGGACTGGGGAGCTGTGACAGTATAAAAGATTAAGAAGGATGACTTTTGAAGTGACATCCCAGTAAGCTGGAAAGTCCCCATGGTGGGCTGCAAAAGGTCAGGACTTTGGTCATTCCTGGCCTAAATGATAGGCTCCATCCTAACCACAACGAATTGGAAAAGAGGATGGATGGATGGATGGATGGATGGATGGATGGATGGATGGATGGATGGATGATGGATGGATGGGTGGATGGATGGATGGATGGATGGATGAAGGGATGGATGGATGGATGTATGTATGTATGGATGATGGATGGATGGGTGGATGGATGGATGGATGGTGGATGGATGGATGGATGGGTGGATGGATGAATGATGGATTGATGATGGCTGATGGATGGATGGATGGATGATGGGTGGATGATGGATGAATGATGGATGATGGATGGATGATGGATGATGGATGGATGATGGATGATGGATGATGGATGGATGATGGATGGATGATGGATGGATGGATGATGGATGAATGGATGATTGATGGATGATGGATGATGGATGGATGGATGGATGATGGATGGATGATGGATGGATGGATGATG
>VUQK01040427.1:5181-22021 GCA_015106715.1 Bujurquina vittata
GGACCCCAACGCAGGACCTGACGAGTGGTATGCAACTCAAAACAAAGTAGAGACACAAAAAGTGACCGTGTGGGGCAACAAAAGCTTTCTGCTGGGAATCCACACGATACGAGGAAGAGCGCAACAAAGGGAAACAGACAGTAAATACACTTGAGGAAAACAGGAGGATGGGGAAACAGGCGGGCACGCGGCTGGGAATAACTAACATAATGACCCCCACCCACCCACCCAGACATACACAGCCTGTGGCACCATGGGAATGGCCCACACCAAAACGAGCCTCCCACTGACCACGAGTTTCTTCAGTGAGCGGGTTTCCACAAGCCCGCCTCAGCGGCCCGTTAGATACTTAAACTCATGTGAAGGACATTAAAGAGCCAGTTAAATAAGCTGTTTATAACCCACCCTTTCCTTTTACACTGGCTGCTTCTTTTTGGTGATAATGTTAAATAAAATGATAAAATCGGTCTTTTTTTTCCTTCAGCAGACTTTTGGAAGTCAAACTGTTGTGAGTCCATACAGCAGCTTTAACTGCCACCTTAAACAGAAGTTGCGATCAATAAAACTGGGTGGTGATAATGATCTGACTGACCTGCTGCTGTTTATTGAACATAGATCTGACCTGTCAATAACCCCGTCATCAAATGCCGAAAGCCAACAGAGATCCAATTAGAGATGAATGTTTTCATTACAATGTGAGGATTAACAGAGTGCCTCGGCTTCACTGGGACGGTATGGGGGGGCTGTTTTCTCTGCTGTAATAACGCTCATTAAGACTCCGCGTCTGTTTAAAGGCTGCTATTTATCATCACATTTATTGTGGTTTTAGGCTTTATAGAGTATTAATATTGCCCATAATTTATCTTCTGCTGTCATGCCAACAGCTGAGTATCCAGCACAGTTGTGCAGGACTGTTTTTATTTCCTCTCAAACCACATCAAACAGATTGTAATTGTTGGATATAAATCTAACTGTAATGGCCCTGTCACATTCGCTCCTATTAGTGTTTGCAACTGGAAACAGTTAGTGATGCTCCGTGTCTAAGGAGGCAATTAGTCAGCTCTAATTGGACAGAAATCCACCGCAGCGCTGCCGTAGCGGCGTCCATCTCTCCGAGGCAGAGCTCCCTCTCCATTAACCTGCAGCTCATTTGAATGCAGGAGCGTACTGCCAAGGTTCAGGCAGCTTTGAACCGGACGCTTCTCATCCATTACTGAGCCAGAGCTATACAGCGACAGTGAGCACACACCCGCCCCAACTCATTCGGTACCTTCTAAAATGTGCTGGCGTGTAGATCAAATAGCAGTGCTGCTGTCCACCTGTCCGTCCAGCACATCAGTGCGAAGCTGAGCCGTTTTTGGCCTTTTAAAATGATGGACCGTTGTGACCTGCTTTGAAGAGAGCTGTGAGTTATACCAAAAATATGTTTGCTCTTCTCAGACACCTTCTCAGTTTCAGCACTCAGCAGGTAAACAAAGCAACAGCATAAATAAATTCTCATAATGTTGTGTGACTGAATTTTAATCCTCTTGTGGAACAATTGAAAAATGATTTAAAGTTTTCATAAAAAGAAGAAGAAGGGGGATAGGGCTTTAGTTCCCCAGGCCCGTGGGGATCACGAGAAGAAAGCTTCCGAGTGCTGTTGCTTTCTGCTGGTCAAGTTATTTTTAAAATTCCCAGTACCACACAATTAGGCCACCTGGTGAGTGGAATGCTTTTGAAATAATGCAGTTAATAAAAGACCCAGAAAGGTGATATTTGGTGTGAGCAGCACCCCCTCTCCTCCATGCATTAGCCCACAATCTTTGAGGTATTTGGCAGGAAGGTTGTTCCAAACCATTTGGAGGACGTGCCACACTTCTGCGCATTTAATCTGTCTCAGCGTGCTTGTGCTCTGCGGTGTAGCTACCTCATGGTAGAGTCTGAATGTTACATTTGCAAAAGTATAGTGAATCAAATGAGAGCAGGAAGGGCGAAGACACAACAACCTGAGGCAAAGTTTGCAGACTGTGTACACACAGCAAACAGCTGGAGGATTACAAGGCGCTGGTGAACTCAGTCAAGAAAAACAACAGAAATGTTCAAATTAAATCAGGAAGGAGCCAAAAGATGGATAAAAAAATATTTAAATCAATACAGAGACAAAAACTCATCAACAAGGAATGAATGAGGAATGTGGTAAAGGATTCAAAACTAAGAAAGAAGGGGAGAGGAATAATAATGATAACAATATCAAGAGGGAAGTAAAAACATCAAAAACCTTCAAAATATAACAGGAAGTAACCAAAAAACCGGCACAAACATGAAGTCAAAAACAAGGAGAAGAGAGGGCAGAAACCAAAGCTGAGGAGCATCACTGAAATGTCTCATATTCATATTTCAACATCACGCATTGTTTGAAGACCACAAGTTCATTAACATTCACCCACATTTTTGTTAGAAAAGTGTTCATTGGGCAGTTTGGCTGAAAATAAGGTCCCCTATGGTTTTTCTGCATGCTTATTACAAAGTAACACGTTTGCTGTCAGTGTTGCTAACTTCAAATGGCCAACAGTGTTGTAATCGTGGCCATTCGTGCTTCTTCTGACGGTCCAGTCAGAGCCTCAGAGATTTGAAATAGAAACTCTGGAATTCTGCCACAAATAGTGACGTAGTTACTCCAGGATGCCAAGTTAACTGCAAACTGACACAAGGTTTAAAAACATATATTTAAGTCAAGTCTGCTGTGTCAAAGAGACGCATTACAGATGAGTTGCGCTCATTGGTGTGGACTGGCTTGGTTGCAGCATGTTCTCAATCTGCCTGCGTTCATAAATTTGATAGTAATTATTTGCAAATACAAATAATACAACATATACTCTATAAATGCAGGTGAGCTGAGGTGAAGCCTAAATGACAGCTACAGCCGCCTGTGTCATACACACTTTTTATTTAAATTTTTATAAAAATCAAAATGAAGTCATTCTAAAATTCATTTCCATCACCTTGCAGCTGTTATAAAGGAAATTAGCTATAGAAGCTAAAAGCTGTTTTTTAAAGTACTGTGGGGGACCGAGTTGAAAAACAGGAGGAGTCACAGGAGTTATTAGTAAAATAGGGTTTTTTTTTTATTTTTATTTTAACCCAAAAATTTAAATTACAAAAATGCTGAGCTCATAAAAGAGGTCAAAGAAACAGAACTGAACTCAGGCAAAAATGTGACCCAACAAACTCCTTGCACTAACAAAACATAACTGACCTAATGAAGAAATGACACACACGGGGTATATATCCACTGGCTGGTCAGACCATTAATACACACAATAGGGTTAACCTAAACAGAACACAATCACCAACTAAACTAAACACCACAGCACAGCTAAGTTTGTTAAACAACTAAACACCCAAAAATAGAAATCAAAATCTTAAGCTTTAAACACAAATATTTACTTCAAGAGAAAAAAGCTTATTTAACCGAAGAAGATCCAAATCCCCCCTCTCCAGCAGGAACTGGTGGTGCATGTGTGCTCAGCCCTGGCCAACCTCTTTATTCAGGTAACTCCCAGGAATCACAACCGGTAAGTATGGGTCAAAAGAAACAAAAATTAATCATAAGCATGAACAAAATGAACCGTGGGTTGAGAAAAATACATACATAAAACTAAATGTGTGCTCTTACGAATAGAATGTGTGTATTTAAAACAACCAATTTATTGCAAAATAAATAATTGAGTAAGGGAGTTAGCGACTTTGATGCTGTGCTGCCATCACAGCATGTTTATGTATTTCTGCTGTAACGTTGGACCTTTGTGGGGACTGACTCGCTCGATGTCCACTCAAGTGGACATCAGAGGAACGGCAGTCTTTGGCAGCCCTAAAGGTTACCAGTTCAGGTCAGGAACTGTTTAACTTTTCAGCATCAGTCCTCAGTACCCACCCGTCAGCAGCTCTCCGTTTGTGTTTAGTTTATTTGATCTAATGTGTGTTCTCTGTGGAAGGTTGTTGGACTTTGCTTGTGTGTCTGGTTCCTGTTTGTATCGCTGCCTGTTTCTCTTCAGCTCCACTAAGTTTGATTTAAATCACCTTTCGCCGGTACATCCTATCTCACTCTCTGCTCCCTGCTCTTGGGCTCTTCGTCCTTGAACTCAGAAACAGGCCACATGATGCAGAAAGGAAATACAATTTCACAAAGTTGAAGCAGACCTTGAGTGTCCAGGACCAATGGTTGGATGGTCAGTCGGAGGCTCGGGGTAGATGATTCATCCCTCCCCAAATTTTCACTCCCAGGCTCTGCAGTCACGTCCATGTTTATGTAAGAGTGGAAAGTGATGAAGTGAATCATTTTTATTGATCAGCCGACGCCACGAACCCTGACGTGGAAACTGGATATGCAGATACACAGAGTGCTGAAGCTGCAGCAAGGCATTGTGGGTCCTAGTGTGATGGCCAGTAGGTGTGTGTGTGTAGGTGACGGTGTTTGTGTTCTCCTCTCATTGCAAGCAGTTGCCATAGTAACCACCATGTCCGAGGTTGCTTCTATTGTGCTGCCCACGTCTCAGTGTGTGTGTGTGTGTGTGTGTGTGTGTCCTCACAGCAAAGACAGTGTAGTTTCTCATCATCATGAGGCATGAACACGGGCATTTCTGTGTGTTACAGATGAATCTAATAAAGATTTTAATGGTTCGATTTTGAAATGAACTCTTTTTAGAACTGAAAAGCTGAATTGTTGAAACTGGAAGAATAAAATGCATAATTACAGGTCTTTAGCAAATACAAGAAAAGAAATGAGCCCCCCCCCCCTCCATTTACATTTATTGTTCTCTGCTTGGGGCACCTGTGTGTGCAGCCACTGAAAAGAGTTTGGTGGAACCAAAGTGATCACAGACGGAGAGCCAGCTGGTCACAGACGTCGGTACTCCCATCTGTGATTTCCCTCCATGTTTGTCTGTGTTGCAGGTTTTGTAGCAGCTACATTTTGGATCTTGTATAAAAGACGAAATCTTCCACAGACAGCATTATGTACGAGCATTAGAACCAAGAACCGAAAGACAGGACTGCACATTATGACACCATATCAGACATTTGCAGAAAATGTGTCCATTGGAGGTAACAGAGTCCAACCTGTGAAGTTATGTCTCTTCAGACCTTGAGCCTGTTGTTGTAACACTCAGACTTCTGTGCTGCAGGTTATGAACACATACAAAAACATTCAAAGGTGTGTTTTGGGTGGGGGCAGTGTTGTGGCTGTTCCTGGTCTTGAAAAAGACACTTGACACCGTGAACCTGCATGCTCCTATCTGTGTTTAACTTTGCTAACAGTGCATTTGATTAGTTTGAGTCATATCTTCAAATAAAATAGGAGTCCAAGAGGGCTGATCAGGAAACGTGATCCCTGCTTATAAATGGAACAGATGTTTTCAGAGGATTGTTCCTCAGCCACTGCTTATCAATGATCTGCCTGCCCGGTGCACTGAGGCCAGCTTTATACAGTCTTAGAATAAATGTAGCAGCTAAGTAAGATGGTAAAGCTGCAGCCAGCGGCTGGAAACCGTGGCCAAAAATGATGGTGACTGTAGGCAATCTCGTTGCCTTTGGTTTCTTCAAGAAGGGACTGGGTTTGCGACCACTCACAGTCAGCTGCCGTCTCCAAAGCAACTTTGGTGTGTTGAGATGGTGATTAAAACAACAATCAGATGGCGTCAGTCTGCTATCAGTTTGCGATTGAAAGAAGTCAAGTTGGCAGTTAGTTGCAATCTGTCTGTGATACAAAAATCACAAATCTGTTGTAGACTACAGATACAGTCCAGCCAAGAGATAGATTAGAAACACAGTTTCCTCCACAAAACAGTGACTGAGTCGCTGCAAGGTGGAAATTTATCTTTAAAATGACAAAGGTGCTGGGGAATTGTGTTTATATGGAGAACTATAAGCAGAATACAGCCAATTGGCAACCATTTGAGTTGCAAAGAGATGCATCACAAATGAGTTGCATTAATTGGTGCAAACTCACTCAGATTGATTGCAATTTATTGACAATCTGTCTGCATTTATTAATTAGATGCCAGTTATTTGTAAAACTTCACCAATCTGTGGGTGATTGGAGAGCGGTTGCCTCCAGGCCACTTAATGCTTCAGGTCAGTGAGAGTTTGAGGGTGTTGCATGCTCAACCTGTGGGCGACCAATTGATCACTCACTAGACAAGGTGGTCACTGTGCTCTTTGTACTGTTGTGTAAGGGAGTGGCAGTCCTAAGTTCATATTTAGATGTTGTCCATCAGTGGCTGGAACATAACCGTCACCAGCATCATCCAAGCAGACTCTGAAAATAATGTCTAAAAAGCCTTTTTAGTGGCATCGTTGTGACATCTTAAAACAGCATGAAGGTCTCTTTCAGAAAGCCTGTGGCCATACAGATTCTCAGCGGAGGGAACGTTTTTTTCCTTGCCTTGTCTTCTTGCTGGCTCACACAGCTGTAGGGGGAAATCACACTAGGCCTAGTTGCCTTGCAAAGTGCCTGAGCCCCATTGTTGCCCTCCTCACTGCCCCGGAGGACTGCACTCACATTGCGCTTAATGATCCGAGATCGAGTGTGCTTCAGTTTGTCTCAGCATCTCAACTCTTTTTTCTCTTTCTGTCTCGCTCTCTCTTTCATGCACACTCACACTTTGGAAAAGCGCTCTTGCAGAGTTTAATGAGATTAATGATTTTATGCATTTAGCAGCTTCATTGAGGCTGCTATTGCAAACGCTGACACGCTGTCCTCTCATGTCACATGGATTTGTTAACTACTTAAAATGATTTTTGCAGCTGTTACTAACTGCATGTATGGCACAGTTGGCAGTCACACTAGATGTGTACTATACCTGAGCTCAGGTGAGCCGTTACTGTGGCCAACATGCTTCAATTTAAATTCTTCTCCACCAAGATGTAGATGAGAGGGTGGAGCATGTTTCTGAAGAACAGTGCTGCTTCTTCGAGGTCATTTAATGCAAAGAAAGAAGAAAGCCTTCCTGGGTTTGATCCACTATGGTATCATTCAGTCTCTCCTGTTGGTCTCAAACTGGGATTCATCAGTAAATCAGACTTTCTTCTGTAATCCTCGTTGACATGTTGGTGTGTCTGAGCCCACTGCAGATGTTTAATTTCCCCCCTGAGACGTGGCTCAGAGATCATCTTCATCCCCTGAAGCCACGTCGCCATGTAATGCCGTGGCAGGCGAGGCCAAGGACCCCAATGCAGGACCCGCAGGCGAGAGCTGACAACTTTATTAGCAAGTGTAGAAAAGCAAGGCAGGACTGGTTGGGAGCCAGCAGCACAAACTACAAAACAACTAAACTTGCCATAAACAAAAGCATAAACATGGTTCAGGAAGTAACGACGAGGACACGACAATGAACAGAGGAAACCTCTTAGATATCAGAGGGATAATGAGGGGAGAGGAGACCGCTGGGAACACCGGTGAACAAAATGACACAAGGGAGCAAAACACAACACACAGAAGACTGCCAAAATAAAACAGGAAGTAAACGAAGGAGAAGACAAAAACGCACACCAAAGGAATGAACACAAAACTAACCCATAGAGCAGGGATCCTCTCATTCAGGCCTCGAGGGCGGCTGTCCTGCAGCTTTTAGATGTGTCTCTGCTTCAATACACCTGAGTCAACACACCTGAGTCATACTGAGGAGGTAACTCAGCATTTGATTCAGGTGTGTTGGATCAGGGACACATCTAAAACCTGCAGGACACCGGCCCTCGACGCCTGGATGAGAGGATCCCTGCCATAGACTAAGGTAACAAAACTAAGAAAGGCTTATAAATGAGCTAAACCTAAGAATATAACCCAGAACCCAGAAAATACTTCACAACGTAAAAAGGAGCTCCAAACAGAAACGTCGGGTCAACAGACCCAGGATCAGGACACACGACCAACTTCCTTTAAAGGCACTTTGCTGATTGGAGTCTTCTTTGTTTAGTAGATCCTGTCCCTGTGGTGAAGCTGCTGGTCTCAGCC
The DNA here is from genome assembly GCA_015106715.1 of Bujurquina vittata. Lineage (NCBI taxonomy): Eukaryota > Metazoa > Chordata > Actinopteri > Cichliformes > Cichlidae > Bujurquina > Bujurquina vittata. Next base: position 13,175 of record VUQK01040427.1, read on the forward strand.
TGATAGATTGACCTTCTGCTCACATTTGGTCTGGTTGGTTCTGCTTTGAGTCCAGCAGATCCACTGAGCTCCGTGCACTGTCCCCTTAGAAACCTTCAGTCCAGTGAGGCTGAGGAAGCGTCTCTTTGCTCAGAGTAACAATGACCTGTTACAGTGTCAAACACTGAGTACACAGCACTGAGCTCATGTGATGCTTTTGGGTTGTTCCATTAACATTTGAAAATGGGGGACTCTGTACGATGTGATGCCCAAAAAAAGGTGAAAGCCTATACCTCAGTCACATCCTGACTGTGGTGTGCAGTGGTCCAAATACCTGATTATATCGAGTGAACACAGCCTTGGAAAGCACTTCTCCAAACAGGTTCAAAGTTAGAGGGTGAAATCCTGAGTTTGCACCACTCTGCTGTTATTTTACACAGCCTTGTTCTACCATTTTTTTGTTGTTGTTGTCTAAATGCTGAAGTGCTATAATTGTCAGTTGCGTTCATGTTCGACTCCTCCATTCTTCTTGTCTGTTTTTCTTATCGCTTTCCCCCCCATTGCTGTTTGCAGCGGCAGAGGTCCAATTTCCCCACAGGGATCAATAAAGTTTCATCTGTTCTGTGAAAGCTGATGGATTTCTCGTTCAATTCGGTGATATTTTCAGGCTCCGCAGGTTTGTGTGTGTGTGTGTGTGTGTGTGTGTTTCTTTTCAGTTAAATGTCTGTCTGTCCTTGCCACCATGACTCTTGTCTTTACGCTTTTGCAAACTAAGTTAAATTCAAGTTGAATGCAGTGTTGTCACAGGAAGAAATTCTTCAGTTTGATTACCTGGAGGCACTGTGAGGACAGTTTTTATGTACCTGCGCATCTAAAAGTGAATTTTTTTCCTCTTTCACTTTTCTAACTTCCTCTCCATCATGCTCCCCTCTGGAATCGTCTCTTTAAGTTCCTGCCAGAAATATTTTTTCAGACAGCTCTGAGCTTTGGAAAAGCCTGATAGAAAGAAGCAGTGGTGTGAAGACTCTGTAGGCCTGTGCTTGTGTGTGTGTGGATGCAGCGTGCTGGGCAGTAATTAAACCCAGAGAGAAATCAGGAGTGAAGAAGAAGCACACTGGTTCTGATCCTGCCAAGGCCTCCTCCTCTTCCTCTTCTTCATCTTGTTCTTCTTGATCCGCCTTCTCCCAAGTTTTTTTTTCTTCTTCCTTGTTCTCCCTCCCCACATCCTGCTGGGCATCCTCTTCTTTTCTGCATTGTCCAAACAGCATTCAAAGTCTGATGTTTCCAATTTGGCTCAACTCAAAGTATTTATTTTATTTTTAGGCTCTGTACTAAGATGGTCCGGGAATCAGTAGAAAGCTACAAAGCATACCTACTCAAACACAGTAGTATGCGAACTGTTTGGGTCACAAATCTCTACCTTAACAAGGACACACACAGAAGGTCTGTCATTTAGTCTTTAAGTATGAATGCAAGGCCAGCAGCAGAGCTGAACACTGGTCCAGGTTCTTCTGTAAAAACAGGTACAGCTAGACACAAACATGACTCACTCTTCCGGCTCTAACTGCTTGGCTGCGGTAGACGTACACTCAGCTTCAACAATCAGTTTTATTTACGTGGCACCAGTTCACAACCTCTAAGAGCTTTAGACTGAACGGCAGAGACCCTACAACACCAGGGAGAAAACCTGAGCACTATTTCCCCTATGAGCAGCACTTGGCAACAGTAGGGAGGAAGAACTCCCATTTTTACAGGAAGAAACCTTAAGCAAAGCCAGGCCCAGGGAGGGGCAGCCTTTTACTGCTAGCTTTGTGCTAGCATGTTATCTTTGCAAATGCTTGGAAAGATTCAGCGCAGTTTTCACTTCACGGTCACATTCTCGGCCTTTTGTGCAATAAAAATTATGTGCTCAGTCAGCTGAGTGTAGCAGGAAAACAAGACCAGCCACCTTCTTTTCCCCACACGCCCATAAAGGTGGCACCCACCTGCAGACTGAATTGAAGACCCATTGGCTTTCATTAAGGATGTACAGTGTTTGAGGCTTTTAATGGAGCCACGTGCTGAATGCTGTTTTTGGTATTCAGTCGTGTATCGGAGCCCAGCTCTCATCGTCTCTCTGTATTCATTTCCAGTCCACCAGAGCAGCTCATCTGTCACTCACCTTAAACTAATATTGATGTTGGCCCCTGCTAGTCACATGACCTCTGTACCGTCACCTGCCGAATTATGACCTTTGTTTAAAACTTGACTTCAAGAACCCCCAAATTCAATTGGTCACTATTTAGCACCTCTAGACTCTGTGTTTCTACAACCGCTGCAGATTGTATTATTTTGTATAATTATCTTTCTCAGTTTTAATCTCTGATATTCTAATCGGCCCAGCTGGCAGTTTTCGCACCAAATTGTCACCACCTGCGGTTCACCCACAGCCAAAAGAGATGCAAATGTATCAAAACTGCATTTTAAAATCCTGGATAATTTCATTAAAATGGAAAACAAGTTCTCAGAGTGTTCCTCAGAGCCCGGAGGGGATGTGCATGTTCAAACAGGAGCTTAGGCTCTATACGGGGGACATTCATGCGTCACGAGTCAGCAACAAACTTTGATCTGGACATCAGACACCATCAGCCCTCCACGAGACAATTCCCACTAAAGACAGACTCTGAGAAATCTGATACAATTAAAAAACATTTCTTCTGAGATGTATTTTTCTGTCAGAAGGTCCAATAACAGATGTTGGTGTCAGCTATAGCCAAGTTAAAGCCCGAGTTCATCCAAACACATTCCAGCTGCAAAGCATTTCTTTCTATCCTGCTTTTTATTCTGCTAATCATGTGAGCTTTAAGTGCTTTTATTCTTTTATACATCAGAGTTGTAAAGTGTGTTCAGACAGAATGTGAAATGAATTCTAGAGTCGGGTCGATTGCATACAAAATCAGTGGAAATATGCAATTAGATACTTATTTGCCTGGGGTAGTGAAAATTGATGCAGATTTGCCCGAGGCTTTATGAAGCTGTTGTCTTGAATCTACGGCGATAAGAGGAGAAGGAAGAGAGAGGCTGAGGTAAACAAGTGTACTCGCTAAGCTGAGCATCCTGATCTGCTCTGCTGCTGCTGTGAAAGCAGTCTGTATAGTCATATACCCGAGTCCTAGATACATGTGTTATGCAGTTTGTACATGATGACTGATTTATGAGTATAATCAGAGTGGGTGTGTTCCAGGCAGGTGAAATTATGCACTCATTGTCATCTTCATTAAGACCTCAGCCACGCAAACGTAGAGACCGGCCAGTGAGCCGAAAATATGCATTACCTGACCGGTTACTGCAGTCGCTGCCAACCAAAGCAATAACAAGGAGGTTTTTGGTGCAGCAAAGTAGACATATTTGCAGCCAGTTTCACCTGCCAGCAACCTTCAGCCACTTCAGCCAGATAAAACACATCTTCCCTCACAATCTGAGGCTGCCAACCAGTCCCTGGGCGGTGTAACCGAGTCTAAGACTATTTTAAGCATGTCTAATATTTTCAACAATCAGCAGTCAGTGTGCGTGTTTTCTTTTCCCTTTATTTAGCTCAACTCAAAGGTAGAAGGACCTTATTTAAAGTCGCTGTTTTACAGCGTTAACACAAACTCATTGCTGTGTATTTTTCATATTACAAACCTAACAGTGCACCTAACCCCTTCTTTTCAACCACGCTTGTATTGTGAAACATTTTCAGGGACATGTTGTGGAAAATTGCTTATTTATTTGTAGGGTCATCCACCACTTAACCAGTAGTCATTACTGTCTGCTTGTTAAGTGCGTTGTGTAGTGGACTGACTCAGTTGTTTGGTTCTTAGCCATCAGAGATCGAAAATGGAAAGTGTCTGAGTGTGTTGTGTGTGTGTAAAATGGTTCATCATCAAGACTTGCTCAGCTCTTGTGTAGTACAGTACAGTGCTGGTGTTACTGTGACTTTATTAGCTGCATATGCAGACCTGACTCGCTGTGACTCATAACCAATGCACGTTTGCAAAACGCACACAAACTCTCTGGACCCATGTTGTCGGATATGGACATGGATTTTTGCTAGCATTTTTGAAGAACAAAAAAATCTGGATATGGCAGCTGGAGGACTTGATGAAGGTTTCTGCAGCTTTCACCACACATGGACAACCGATGATTATAAATTTTTTTTAATCACACTGAAGCTGCATTTTCTTTTGCTTCACTTTCATTTCTTTTTGTTTACTTTAGTTTGCATCAGTTATTTGGCTGCTTGATTGATTTTAGGCATTAAAACTACCCGCTGAAAACCTCCCACAACCTCTCGCCAACCAATTATGGAATACACACTTTTCTTGAGCAACCGAGATGGTTGGCAGATGGCTGCTGACCAGTCTTAAGGCCCGAGTGGCTGAAGCGTTAGGTTTAGCCGTAGAACTACTTGGTAAGGTTTAAGCGGTTTAAACGAGTGAGCTGACGGCTGAGTTCCCTCCGAGGACTACGTGATGTAGATCTGTAACATTCTTCTAATTGAAATGGCCATGAAGAACATGAAGTTGTCAAACTATTGATGTTGCTGTACTTTAGGAGCTGCTTGTCACTACTAATCACGCTCCATCTACAAGTTTCATTCCTGTTTTTCCGCAAACCGTGGATGAACTGAGCAGCGGGCTAACTGCCCAACTCCCCTCTGGGCACCACGGATGACAGTTAGGGTCTATTTGCCATTTATGAATTCACAGCTCTGCCGTGTGTTGCGTAGAGGCCGGCCTGTAAAGCGCCTCTCTGAATAAAAAAGCTGTCACCCTGGGGAGGAAGAGGGATGAGTGAAGTCCTGCTCACTCTGATGAAAACAGTTTTTTGACTTGAGACGGGACATGAAAGGAAACATGCTTCATGTCTTTGTGCCCTTTTGAGGAAAAAGCCATGGCTACCATCACTGCAAAGTTAATCTCTTAGAGTGCAGGGCTAAAAAAAGGCCCAGCGTCACACGCCTCCATCGGTTTTGTGTGTTCAACACTTTCCAGGAGAGCTTAATCTGCTTTTTCAAGACCCTAACCTCTCACCTTGATTCCCCTACTGTGACGTCTCTCTGTGAATTCTTACATTTTGAAGAATGCCTCCATCATAGGAGTGCCAACGTGTTCCTTTAAGCTGGGATTTGTTGCTCAGCTGGAGAGAACCATAATCACATATCGGAGAACTCTGGGAGAAAAATGTTTCCTGTTTCTGTTAGCGCAGAACCTGCTGTTGGTGTTATCTGGTGGGTTTTTCCTTCTTATGTTGAACATTGCTAAAAATAGGTAAAGAGAGAAGCCTTTTCTCTTTGATTCAGAGACTCTGTCAGCTATTTGACATCTATTGTTAATGTTTTAGATCACTGAAAAATTCTCTGCTTTCAAACTCCTCGAGAGCTACAAAAATACCACCTGGGTAGAACAATATATCGTCTGCATTTGGCCGAGAACAAATAGACTCTAAACTGCTAAACTGAGCCGGTTTTGAGCGAGCAAGTCGTTAGAAGTGAGCTCCAACAACTCCAGCTGGTTAGTGGGTAAATTTATCTGTAAAGTGAGTCAGTGCTGTTTGATTGAAGCATCAGAGCAGTTGTTGGAGGCAGACATCTGAAAAAAGACAGATGGTCTGGAGTGGAAGGTGTCTACAATTAGACCTTTAAAAAGATATTGAGCTCCTCTCTGGAGGGAATCACCGTTTCCTTGACTAGTGCTAAAGTTTTGTGGGTTTCTCTGTCAGTCTGAAGGGATGTTTATTGGACTTTCACCAACATGGAAGTAGCTTCAGGTTAAAATGGACTGAAACTTGCCCTGGTTATTTTCCACCTCCGCACCATGGCTCACATTATGATGCTCTTCACCACCTTTATCTGCATTCAGTTACCTGCATGAGGAAACTAGCAGGACTACAATTAGGTACCTGATAGAGTGATTGACAGGTGGGAGACACGTGTTATTAATACAGTCTCACTGAGAATGACAAACTCCAGCACCTCTCCCTCCATCCTTCACCCTGCTTTCTGCTTCTGTGGTGCAGTTACTGGTCCACATGGTGCTCTCAGGATTTTGATGGAAAAGAATCCCCAAGGGTACTTAAGTGCCCCCAAGGTGCAGGTTCAGGAGTATCAGATAACTGTAACAATAAACTATGCCGATCGATAGTTCCCCGGTGACTGCAGGAAACGGTTTATGGAAGGTTTTCCAATTTCATTAAAGTTTCTGGGTAAAAAACCTGAACCTGAGCAGTTACACATAAGAAATGCAAATTATCTTTTAAATTGGGTACTGGGGAAAATAAGAAAGAAAGACGAAAAATTGCTTAATAGTTGCATCAAGCTTATTTGGTATTGATAGCCCAGTGTGCAGTGATATTTGACCTCATTAGACAAGCGCATAAACTGAGTTATGGATCATCTACAGGCAGGAGGTCAAAGTGATGAGCGGAGAAGAAATACCAGCTGCATAAATCACAGCAAACAAGTTTCAATCCATGATGCAAATATTGAAATAAAAGGGCACAAAGCTGAAAGAGACACGATCCCCTGGAACTATTTATAAAAGCACAGGTATGAAACTTCTTTATAATAAAACACCAAAATAACAAAAAGCATTGATAGGGCGGGCTGTTTCTTCCTAATTTATTGGGTGAGTCCAGCTCTGCCCTGAGGCCCTTCACTGAAGTCCGTTCATCCATCCGTCCATCCATCCATCCTCTTCCACTTGTCCAGGGCAGGGTGGCAGGTACAGCTGCCTAATCAGAGAAACCCAGACCTCCCGCTCCCCAGCCACCTCCTCCAGCTCATCCAGGGGAACACTGAGGCCTTTCTAGGCCAGAGAGATATAATTTCTCCAGTGTGTACTGGGCTTACCCTGAGGCATATTCTCAGTAGGACATGCCCAGAACACCTCACCCAGGAGGCACCCAGGAGGCATCCTATGTGGAAGAGTAGCGGCTCTCCTCTGAGGCCCTCCTGAATGGCTGAACCCCTCACCGTATCTCTAAGGGACAGCCCACCAGAGGCCTGGTTGGGCAAAGTCACCAGGCTCCATGGGCTTAGGCCCGGCCCCCAGGCACTCGATCCGAAGGGCTGGCTCCAGGGTGGGGCCCAGTAACCCCGTCAGGGGCAGAGTGAACTGATCCCTTTATTGTTGCTTCATAGGGGCGTTTAGTGAATCACTCTTTGTCTGACTCCTCATCCAGGACCAGTGTGTCTTGAGACCCTACCAGTAGGCAAAAGCTATAAATCACAGTAAACGGGCTTCACTGTAGGATATATTTATCCAGAGCTGTGAGCCATGAATTTATTGACTGAAAAAGAAACAAAAACCTGACACCATGTATAAAAATGTTGGTATGAAACTACTTTTTGTCCAGATGGCTTAAAGCAGCACACCCTGAAAACAGAAGGCACTTACTGATAAATAAAATGGGAAGGTGGGGTGGACTGTAGGCTCATCACCTCATCAGAAATATTACTAATAATAAATAAAACACTTTTAAAACACACAGTTACAAAGTTACAGTCACACACACTTCCATACATGCATTCTGAATGGAAACCAGTGAAAGGACACAAGAACGGGGGGATGGATGTGAGCCTTCTAGTTCCTGTTAGCAGTCTGGCCTGGCTCTGGACCAGCTGAGGTTGGGCTATGGAGGACTGAGAGATGCACAATAAAAGTGAGTTACAATAACGAAGGCGGAAGAAAATCAAAGTGTAGAGATGTGAGATCAAAATTAAGATGATGGTCAGAGATGATACCAAGGCTTTTAGCATATATTGTTGGAGATGTACTGACTGTACAATAATCAGAAGGAAAAACAATCATGGAAAACAGGGAACAATGTTAAATGCTGGAATTTTTGTGTTTTTACAATAAACATCTGCAATATTTACTTTTGAGCAACACTGTCTAGCCTAGTAAACAAATGTGATATTAATGCTGTCTGAAAACAGTAGTCAAAAATCTAGAGAGTGATAAAAACCCACCAGAATACTTCGACCCGCCTTCATAAAGGCTAAAAAGTCAATGCTGAAGTTTCAAGAATAGATGAATAGAATCCACAGAAAGCCTGAGCATTCCTAATCCTGAGCTGAGCTTTTCTTCTGCCTCTTTCTTTTGGATTTCAGCTACATAAATATGCAGCTTCTATTTCTGAAAACTTAGCCAATACAGAAGACATTAATTCTTTCTAATGCCCAGCAGAGGGCGACTCCTCTAGACGTAGAAAGAAGTCTGACAGTGCCACTCCTTCCTCGACCTATGGTCTCAGCAAATAAAATCAATCTAAGGGCTCCTGTCTCTTTATTTATTTATTGATTTATTTATTAATCATTTACTTTTCTAAAAGGATTCAAGAGATTTTGGTTTAACCATATTAGAAATACATTGTAATGCTTTTACTATGTATTTATTTCACTTTCTTTGTATTTACTCTGCACCCTCAACAATTAAGAAAAGGCTTACATTTTTAACATTTCTTCCAACAGTAACAAATATTTTACGCTTTTAGAATCTATTAGAAAGAATCTTTATTTGTCACATAGATAAATGCAGTGAAATTCAGTCTGCATTTAAAGTATGGGGTAGGGTATGGGGTGGCTGTAGCTCAGGAGGTAGAGCAGGCCACCTCCTGATCGAAAGGTCAGGGGTTCAATTCCTGGCTGCTCCGGGCTGCGTGCCAAAGTATCCTTGGGCAGGATACTGAACCCCGAGTTGCTGTCGGAGTGTGAATGTTACATTAAGCACTTAGCTTACTTACATATGGAAGTGCTTGTATGAATGGGTGAATGTAAACGTGCTCAGACAGAGTAGAAAAGCTCTATATAAGAGCTAGTCGATTTACCATTTAAGCCATCACACA
>VUQK01040429.1:18099-29506 GCA_015106715.1 Bujurquina vittata
ACTCTAGCAGAATTGTAAAATCCTATTTTTTTGGGGGGGGGGGGTGGAGGTAATGTCTATACACATTTTTACCACATCACTGCATCATCACTTGTGACGGTAATTGTGCTGTAAAAAGTGCACACTTGGTGAACTTTCACTAAGCTTACCCTTCTGCTTCACACATCAACATTGTGGGCTTGGCTCAAGTGTTGCTCTGAGAAAATTGCTACTTCTGTAAATTTACTCCTACTGGGAACCCATTTTGCTCATTTCCAGCCCCAGTATTTATATTCTTGGACTCTGTCAGAGTAACTGTGTGTGATTCGGAGTACGGGGCCCGCACTGGTCCTAAATACAGCCCCTCAGTTTGTGTTCTGTCTGAAATGAGCTGTTTTAGTTTCCTCCCCCTTCCCTTTAAGCTATCATTACTTGGGTGCCTCTCACACACAGAAATTTAAACAGCAGGTTATCTATACAGTGACATCATTTGAAATCTTGCCCATGTTTGATACGTTACATCGTGGGAGCACAAATTATGGATTTTACAAAAGCATAACAGAGCTGCAGAAATGAGCTGAAATCATGTCTGTTTTCTTTCAGGAAACGTCGAGGAGCATTCAACAGCAAGCAGCTGATCTACCTGGAGAAATATCGTCCAAAGATGCGCCTGCGTTTCAAAGATTCCAACGGCCATCGCAATAACTGCTGCATCCAGTAGAGCCAAACGTTCAGCCACGCCAACCCCCACCCACCCTCCATCCTCCATCCTCCAACACAGAAGAGTTCAATTCAACATTGCTAGCTTATTACCTGGAAGGCTTCTGTTTTGTTGTTTTGTTTTTTTTTCTTCATTGTGTTGAAGTATTTTAATTTGGAAAACCATGCTTGGTAAATGAAATTCCCCCTCCCCTCTCTAGTTTCAAAATTAAATGTAGAAAAAAAAGAAAAACAAGAGTTGTGTGAACCGAGTTTTTTCTTCATGTGCCCAGAAAAAAAATAAGAAGAGTCGTGTATCATTGTAAGATGTTGGATTAACTGTTTTCTGCAAATGCATCCCAAAGATTTTGATTGGCCCGTGCGTTGCCTGAAAATGTGTTTTAAGAAAAAAAAAAAATAGGAAAGATGTTTTACTTAATGTGAACGATTATGTGTACCTTGTTCAATTTTAGAATTCAGTTTCAAGACTGACTAGAAAGACAGGTATGCCTTTCTTCAAATCAGATGGATCATCCATTAATGCCTTACAATCGAAGTGGAACAAAGGCAATCGAGCGGGAGTCGACTCCTGTTGGCATTTGGAAAAGGTGTTTCATTTTTCTACTTGGAACAAAAGAACTAAACTGTTGCCTTTGTCTTGTGCAGGAAGTCTTACACACACTTATTCCCTTTCAGTAACTATTTTTAATATAAATGCTTAATTGTTGCAATATTTGTCAAAAGTCTAGGAACTTTTTAGTCTTTATCAAACTTTCTGTTTACTAATTAACTGCCATGTTAAAAATGTGATCTTTTTCTTTTTCCGGTTCTTTTTTTCTTTTTTTTTTGGTGTGTGCTTCAAACTGGACTTCCAACATCTGCAATATTTTGTATGCCTTTTTATTTGATGTCCATAACTTAAGACTTGGATACTTGATGATTTTATGTATTTGAAAATGTGTACTATTATTATTAGGTTGGCTATTTATACTATCAATGGATGTGTGATTTAGTACAGTGAGCAACAAAGTTGTACCTGTTCACCAACTTGTGAGAGTACATTAAATGATACACTGAAAAACAGCAGTCTCTCTTTTTTTTTCCCTCCCTCTGGTTGTAATGGGCAGACGGTGCAGGATCGATGTTGTAGGCAAAAAAGGACTTAAGGATTAATAAATTTCTTTAAAAAAGGAGCAAATGCAGCACTTAAAGTCAAATGTTTAGTGCTGGTAAATATCAAATACTGCACAGGGGTTCATTTATATAGAGGATCTTGAATCGGTCATTTCTATAGAAACGCCCTCATATGACTGTAATTGACCCCTTTTATATATACTGACCACTTTGTTAGTTATACTTGACTATTATCAGGTTGGACCTGCTGTGGCCTTCAGAGCTGCATCATTCTGACACAATAACAAGGTGCTGGAAACATTTCTCGGTCGCTCTGGTAGAGACCTGGTGACTGTAGGTCAGTGAACTCACTGAGATGATCTGAGCGTTGTGAAATGGTGTCTCATCCTGATGGAAGCAGCCATCAGAAGATGGGTACTCTGTGGTCATAAAGGGATGGACATTGTCAGCAACATTACTCAGGTAGGCTGTGGTCCTTAAATGAAGCTCAACTGCTCAGCAGCAGCTCTAACCATTGATACAAGGCAGGCTGGATCCATGCTTTCATGTTGTTGATGATAAATTCTGTTCCTGCCATCTGAATGTCGCAACAGAAATCAAGACTCGCCAGCCCAGGATGTGTGTTTCCGATCTTCTATTGTCCATTTTTGGTGAGCCCACATGAGCTGCAGTCTCAGTTTCCTGTTCTTAGCTGACAGGAGCGGCACCCCGTGTGGTCTCCTGCTGCTGCAGCCCATCTGCTTCAAAATTTGACACTTTGGTTGTAACAAGTGGTAACAGCTCAGAGCAGTCTGGCCTGTTCTCCCCTGACCTCTGACAGCAACGCAGCATTTCCGCCCAGAGAACTGCTGATCGCTGGATATTCTCTCCTTTTCTGGCCATTCTCTGCATGGTTGTGTGGGAAAATCCCTGTGGCTCAGCAGTTTTCAAAATAATCAGACCAGCACGTCTGGTACCGACAACCACACCATGTTCAAAGTCACTTAAATGACCTTTCTTCAACATTCTGATGCTCAGGTTGAACTTCAGCAGGTTGTTTCGACTGTGAGTTGCTGTGATTGGTCGCTTAGACATTTTGTTAACGAGCCTTTGAACAGGTGCATTTGGGTGGCTGGCGAGTGTGTAGAAAACCTCTAGCGTAGCTTTTGGGTAACCTTGAGAAAAGCTGTTCACAAAGGGGGAGGACACAGCAAAGTATACACAACTGGTTTATTTTAGGTTTAGGTCAAAGTTTAACCCTGAAGATTAAAAAAAAACAAAACTTGCTGAATTAGTTTTGGTTTCACATTTAAGTTGAACTGAACTATGGCCAGAAAGTGGAAAAAACGCACTGGATCTGCTAAATGAAGAAAATTATAAACACCCAGAAGTTGAATGACAGAAATCTTTCCACACGTTGTTTCCAGGGGCTTTCCCGCCTAAAATATTAATGACATATTTACAGTGAGGAAACATTAATGACAGTGTAAAAGTACTCATTTTGCTAAACACGGTCAAAGTGCATTTTCACAAGTTCGGCTGTCTGATTATTTGGTGTGTTTTGAAGGAAGAAATTCCTTTGAGCTACTTCATTGCAGTGATTCAAAGTTTAAATGTTTTTAAGTGCAGTTCATTTTTCATTTATTTCTTCATACAAAACATACCAGGAGTTATCAAAATGTTTTTATTTTCCTCCTTTGTACAACTTGAAGATGTCACGTCGAACCTTGATATAATAAATAAGAAGTCATATAAAACTGCCAGAGAGGTTTTCACACATTGCCAACCTCTGATCACAATCACACAGAGACAGAAATGACCTAACATTTCCCACATTTAGAGCAAAACGCACAGGAGGGGATTTAAGTGGACAAACAACAAAGATACTCACAAACTAATGTCTGTTTTCCATCCGTATAATTTGCATATTGACACATTTACATAAAAATACAGAAAATCTCGCCTTGTTGTTTGGATAGAGAAGGGGCCGGCAGGTTTGTACAGTGACTTTTTAATTTTTCAAAAATAAGCACTCCTTTTAATTTTACAGTACAGAGATGGCAACGTTGAGGTAAAATGAATTTTTGTCTTTAAGTGAAGGAGTTTCAAAAGCGTCCACCTGAATATCACTTCATAACCACAAAGATGGCTTCAATAAATCTAGTTCCAAATTCAGCTGGCTACATTTAAAAACACAACAACAACAAAACAACAACAACATCCACGCCAAGTGACAAAACTCAAATGGACAAATCTTCTGTAGAGTGCTGGTTTCTCCTCCAGTCTATCAGTCCTCCCCCCAACACAGCTGCAGCCCCTCCTCACATCTCAGTGGGACCTTTCATGCTGGAGTCCTTTGCAGAAACCGGCGATGCCACCATGGGAAGGACGCACTGAGACGACTCACAGTAACCGTTCAAACCAGGGGGACCGGGAGGTCCGGGAACACCAAGGGCACCGGCGACGCCACGAGGTCCCCTCTCTCCATCACGGCCGTCTCTGCCGTAAGCCGGCTGGCCAGGATTACCTGAAAAATAGAATAACAGAAGATTTTTCTGTAATGATCCTGTAGATTACATACCATGGTTATCAATCAATTGATCCGTACTCTATTGTGCAAGCTTTTCTTCCTGTGATACACTAATTTAGTTTAGTTATCTTCACAAAAAACAAATTTACAAAATTTACAAGACAGGAAGTTGATCAATAAACAATTGGCTAACACAGGGTGACAGCAGCAGTGCAAGGAAAAACACAAACTATGTGGAAACGCAAAAATATTCAAGTTTCTCATCATCAGCTCGCAGAGAATATCTGCCTTTGTAGACAGTGGAAACCTTTAGGCCCGAGTATGTAATGTACGGCTCAAGGGTGCGCTCAATTGTACTTAATATTTTGTCAGACAGCTTCTAATTACAGTTCAAATTTGTGAGCTTAATTTTGGGATTGCTGTCTTTGTTGTTTCAGCATCTTCAGCTTCTTGCATCAAAACTCAGGTATCACATGACCACTGACAAATTAAAATAGCACCAGGCGCTGGGCATCAGCAAGTTAAAACTGATGTAATAATCAATCCCACTATTTGCTGAACAAATAAGTATTTATTCTCATATAAACTATTTAACTATTAAAGTAGCACTGGTGCTACTTTTAATTAAAGTGTGATCTTTAAATATCATGGAATGCATCACTTACTGCATGCTGATTATTTTTCTTGACCTGCAAGATTTTATAGACTCAGAAGGACAGAAGAGGATATTTTTGTTCCTAATCAATATAAAAGGTTGTATATAACTGAGTTGACACATGTTTTGTTTACTCAAGTGTACAAAGCACCATTGCGCAGCCAACCCAATCACTGAACAATGCTCGACTGAGACATTTAGAACATCTCTTCTAAGATCAGCTATCTTGTCATTTACCTGGTAGACCGGGGGCACCTGGCTCTCCTTTGGGTCCTCTCGTTGTGGGTCCCCTGTCACCTTTGTCACCCTGGTCACCTGTGGTGGGGAAAAGTAATTATCGCCAATGGGAAACACATAATTGAAGTTACTATATTTATCCGTGTTTAGCATGAAGTTCAAACTCAGGCTTCACACCCCATCTGTTCCCTCATTAAGATGATTAATCCCTGAGGAGGTGTGGGTCACAACAGCATCGAGGGGACATAAATGACTCCATCATCATAATTCGGAGCATCAAGCAGGCTGCTTACGATTGGCTGTTTGTTTTCAGATTCAGATTCAGTAATAGTTTATCTCCAGTTTTTCTCCAGTATTGTATCCCAGTCAGTTAATGAACAGAGCCGAGAATACTCATGTTGAGCATGAAAGATGTTCTTTTTAACCAGAGTTTGTATGTGGGTTCATATTTGGTTTAACCTCATGCATCCACGTGCTCTCCTCTGCCAGCGCTTTCTCACTATTATAGAATCGATCTGCAGGTGGCAGTAATGCACCAAGGAACTCAGCGATGCACCAAAAAAGGCAGAGAAGGAGAAGAGAGAGACTATTTACGTGACGTCTCACTGACTGCAGTCAGTTACTTTCCCATTCTTTGTGTTTATAGGCCAGAGTTGTGTGACCCCCGGTAACCTTTAACCAACCTTCCTGCTGACATGGCCGCAAATCTAAAGCTCACCTTTAGGTCCTTTGCGACCCATCAGTCCAGGTGGACCTTTCAGACCAGGCAGACCTCTCGATCCGGTGTGACCTGGGAAACCGTTTTCTCCTGTGGGGCCTGGAGGTCCAGGTGGGCCAGGAGGACCGGGCACCCCAGCGATACCGGACTCAGGCCTGCTCAAGCTGGCTGCTAGCTGGGCGAACTGCTCTGTGACACCGGAGAATTTTGTGTTTTAATTCTGTGTTTTAATCTGTAGATCTATAGATGTAAAAAGGTGTGTGTGTGTGTGTGTGTGTCACAGATTTTTTTGAAAAGTTATTTTATGCAAATGACTGTAAAACATGCTGTCTTCAGTAACCTTTACCTAGTGGTAACCAGCAAGTTAGAATGAACTGTGAGTGTGACACTTACCTTGCATTACCCTCATGCACACTTGTTTGATGTGTGTATCTGTTGGTGATTTTCCCTGAACAAACACAGATTGTTGATAGTAATGAGTCCTTTGTTACTGATAAAATATTGGGCATAAGATCAAACTTATTCTGAACTATGGCAAGTGCTCCCTGTTGAATATTATATTTCCTCTCCCAACAATTCATTTATTGAAAATTCTAAGCACTGTCTTTGAGCTGAATGTGTTGTTCAATAAGCAGTCATGATTCAACAGAAGGCCGTAACAGGATAGTTGAGGAATACAATTTCTCACCGCTCGTCCTTGAGTTCCCGGCAGGCCGGGCACCCCCATGTCACCCTGCATGCCACGGGGTCCTGGTTGGCCCAGCTTGCCCTCTTTTCCCGGGAGTCCTCGGCTTCCCTCGGGTCCTTTATTCCCTGTCTCTCCAGGTGGGCCTGACTACAAAAAAACAGCACCAAAACTTAGGATGACTTCAGCAGATAAAGTTGGAAGATATTGAGAACAGGGAATCTCTTGTCAACAGGAAGATGAGAAACACTAAACCCAAAAATAGAGGCGAGCTGGAGGCCACTATCAAAGCAACGTGGGCTTCAGCGTGCCAGCAGTGTGGTAAAGGAAACCCAACCAAATATTCAGTATTGGGTAGCCAAGTATTGATTATTGAGTGTATGACAGACTTTTCAGAAGTTGAATATTATCTGTGCTGTGAATGCTTTTATGATTGATCTAACGATCCGAGGAACTTTCTGTTTTCCAGTTTTTACTCCGTCCGTGAACATACCGATCCTTTCTCTCCTGGTTCTCCCGGCTCACCCTGAAAAAAAAAGGGATGTAATAATTACATGTCTGCAGAAAGATACAAAGATATTTACACCAGGTTAGTTCAGTTTTTATATTCTGTATCAAATCACTTTATCACAAGAGAGGAATGTCATTAAACACATTTTACAAATTTAAATTACTCTTCATACTGTTCAGAGCTGCATCCTCTTTGATGTCATCACTAAGAGCATTTCTTCTTTTTTATCCTTGATATTTTCAGCAGTTAATAACTCACCAAATCTCCTCTCTCTCCCGGTGTTCCCTCAGCTCCCGGAGGTCCCTAAAATAAGGACAAGGGCCAGATTTTTACTTCTAATCCAACTCTGCAATCATAATATTACAATTTAAAAAAAAAAATAATAAAATACCTGGAATCCCTTTGGACCATCAAGACCAACTGCACCCTGAGAAAAAGCGCAATAATTTTTTTGACAATATGAAAAATATTCATTAGAAATCATGTGCATCCATATCTGCAGTATTTTGTTATATATTTAATAAATTGCTTCTAATTTTAATTTCATTTTGTTATCCCAGCAGCAGTAACCCATTCTGAAGGAGTTTATTTGGAAAACTAATCCGACGTCATGTTTGCACCTGTCAGCTGTGCAACTCCTGAAGCTAAAAACTTAAATGGGGCTTTTCAACCAACAGATGAGCGGCCTGGTTCAAAGCGATTGGTTCTGTGGGTTCTGAATAGTGTCACAAGCAGCAGTGGTCCTCTGGTGGCTCCCACAGTTTACCAAAAAGCTGAAACTCACTGTGAAATTTCTGAAAGCTGAATGAGATGAAAACTCTTTTGATTATCGACACTTTCAGATTTCAAATCAAACCTCCTCCACTTTCAATCAAAGCAGTTACACACAATTGCTCCTGGTCTCGTTAGCTCCGCAGCCACCTTTAAAGAGGACCATTTATCCCCGTTTGATTCATTTGATGGTCACATCAGCAAATCTCGACCACATCCCCACACAAATTCAATCTCACATTGTTCTGACTTAACAAAAAAAGCACCTCTGTGTGGCTTAATAAATGGAGTGAGGTCACTTTGTGAGCCAGGCTGCATGTGACTACTTATTTTTGGGCTGTTGCATTCACATGACTTCATTTGAAATCTAAACTGTTTCATTTTGTGTTTCTCACCCTGTCTCCTTTCTGACCACGATAACCAGCAGGGCCTGGAAGTCCTGGAAGGCCTGGATTCCCTTTGCCCCCCTATAAAAAAACACACACACACATATACACACATTACCTATTTAACACACTGAACACAAACACACACACACACAGAACAGAACAGACTGTGTGAAGCTTAGAGAAGGTGCCCAACCTCCCCAAACTTAACCTGACCATATCTACAGAAAAAATATATTTCCAACTTCACTTCATTCTGAACTGGAAGGCTGGACCCCCACCCCACCCCACCCCCAGCAACCCAACCATCCACCCTCCCTCAGTCGTGTTAGGGTGTATGTGGGGCTGTGGGCATTCCTGGGGAACAGAGATTTCTTTCAGGGCTTCTCAGGTTGTTTTCCTGCCCTGAATCCCCCCTGAGCTGCAGAAAAAATAAAAGCCTGTAACACAAGAGACCATTCATGGCCATTCACCAGATTAGAGGCTTAACTGCAGGGACAGGCCTTCGGTTCTTTAATAAAAGCACAAAAACACGACTCCACTTTCCTGCAATGAATATCTGAGCAGATACGAGGCTTGTCTCGGTGAGTTAGTCTCGTGTTGAATAATAGTTTCAGGATGGGTGGGATATATGAACACTGATTCTGCTGCTTTCAGCTTCAAGGTTCTTATTGAGTTCTGCACTTTTCACACAGACCATCAGACCCAGTATTGGAAATTATCAAGTTATTTTTAATGTTTTGCCTGGTTGAATTTTTCATTATGTGAATGTCTTATTTCTGTACTGTTTCTCAATCTACCTGTAGTCTCCTTTCCCTCAACATCCTTTCCCACAACAGCATCATCATAATCCTGCTGTTTTTCACTCTAACAAAAAGCATTGCTTTTAACCCTCATGTCCCGATTTGTCTCCTTGCCCGCTGGCAGGAGATGTCAGGAGATATAGCATTTTTCACAGACAGGAGTCAAACTGCTTTGAAGAAAATCAAATCTAAAATGATGCAAATTTCAAAAAGAACCTTATGTCATCTCTAACTGTTCAGTACGTCTGTGGTGAAATCCAGGTATTTCTCAAAAGAAAATGTCCTCTACATAACAGACGACTTTTTCTCAGGTCTCACCCTGGCTCCTGGCAATCCTGAGGGCCCATCAGGTCCTCTCGCTCCTCGTTCACCCTAAAACACAAAAGAGCTGCAGTCAAATGTGGAAACACGGACAGAGAAAAGAAATGTAACATTTTCATGCAGTTTGGTAGGGTCGATGATGTCATAGTTCCTTCATATTTTGAAGTAAATTGTCCGGTAGCTATTATTGCCCCCCCCAAGAAAAGGTTCAGTTTTAAACTATTAGCGGGAACCTCTCATATCCATTTATTTCCAGCTCCTTATTTTCCCTGTTGCATGAGTTACTGCTCAGAATCATCCTCATTTATCGTATACTGGGCCTTGGTGCAGCCCGCCAGTTCATCCTCTGTCTGAAACAAGCTGCTTTAACCCGGATTCATTTTTGACTGCCTCTCCTAAACAGGAGGCTCGGCCTACATGTTGTTGGGACTTCTGTCCCCATGACCACTCTCGTCAACATCATTCAGAGTCTGATACGTGAAGCCTGAGCAGGGATTAACGGTGCATACACTGAGCTGATTAGTAGCAACCATTAGCAACTGTTTTATTGGAGATAGTTCTGAATTTCACCTCACGCAGTCCGCTTCTGGATGTGTGTAAAAACATGCCTTCCTGCCCTACATGCTCGTTTGCTCTCATTTTCTTGTTCAATAAACTTTGTCAGATCATATTTGATGTTGTGGTCCCTGCTAATGAATTGAGTGCGCATTAGTGGAGACTCAAGTGTGTAATAAAAATACTTAACTGTGCATCCATTTGTGCGTGTGCACTGGAGCTCCAAAAAAAAAAAAAAAAGTACACTGTTCATCTCATTTCATTTATCATCCTGCCGACGTCACCGTTATTGCGTTTTATCTCTTGAATCTTGTCTTGTTGAGGAAAACAAAATATGACTTATATTATGGAATCTCCCTCTCTCTAACAGTTAGCCGCCAATTAGCCCTTCATTCATGCTGATCAGATTTACAGAGGCTACAGTAAAAAACTGTTTTTCTCAGCCTGTGTGCATCCATTTCTTTAGTCGTGGGCGTGCGTTGTATTTTGGAGGTGAAAGTGCAAAATGGTACACGGATTTCAGAGACTTACTGGTCCTCCTCTGGCTCCAACAGGTCCCACCTCTCCTTGCTCACCACGTTCACCCTAGCAAACAAATGGACAGAAATGTTATCTGACTAATCCATTAGTTGGTACCTTTTAACCAGGCGGAATGGACTAGTTTAATGTGCTTTCATATGCTTCCTCTTGCTTAACAGTTTAATGAACTTTATGTTAACATGATGCACATGTTTCACCTTGCTTTGAACTTACTTGTTTCCCTGGAGACCCCATCAGTCCAACAACTCCTGGATCACCTGAGTTACCCTGGTGACACAAACAGAAGCATCACTGGTTCCTCTTGTTCTGAAAGTGCCGTCTTTTGGCAGACATAGTTGCATTTTTCATGATGTATTGTTACAGAAGTGCTGATCATACCTTTGTGCCTCCGTGTCCTTTTTGGCCATAAGATCCTGGCAAACCCTACGTGAAGAAAATGGTAATAAACAAAAAAAAAACTCATGAAGAAAAGCAAATGTTTGACTGTTAATGAGGAATCAGACTGTCAGAGGTCACTTACAGGGAGTCCCTGTGGGCCTGCATCACCTGGAGCACCATTTTTTCCTGGAAGACCCTAAAAATAAAATCAATTGAATCTTGGAGGAGCTGCTAAAAGATTTTGCCATTGCATTGTTATTGCTAAAAGCTGTTACTAAACAAATGTCCAGAGGTTCAGACTGAAGACTTTCTAACTAAAAGCACTCTTCCCAGAACCTAGGCTCCCTTTCTGCCCCAAATCACTTCCACACACTATTAAATAGGTATTAATAAAAGCAGGCATTAGTTACCTTGGACCCTGGCAGTCCAGGAATTCCTTCACGACCATCTGGACCAGGAAAGCCCTGTTGGTAAAAAAAAAAAAAAGAATAAAAAAAAAGAAAATTTAAATAAATGCATCACTTTA
>VUQK01040431.1:0-14011 GCA_015106715.1 Bujurquina vittata
TTCCTCCCGCTGTGTGCTTCTTCGTCCGAGTGTTTCCTGAGTTGTGCTTCCTGTGTAGTCCAGACCTGTTTTTCAGCAATAAAGCTGAGTTGGTTGTTTTCACGTCGGTGTCTGGTGTCGCGTTGCGGGGTTCCCATTCCGCCTGCCACACAGCCGTTGTATGACAGTTTCATTAGCATTCATTTTCGTAAAGCTGGTTAATTGTTGAGACAGACATGTATTTACTAGTTACATAAGAGACTATTGAGATATTGAGTACATAGAATGGCTTCATTTGAAACAACTGTGAAAGATAACAGCAAAGTAGAAAGTAATGCATCCAGAACATTATGTCCAGGTATTGTGGGGGAAACGAAAAATTTGCTTTATAGTGGATTATAGTGGGCTTTATTATGCTTTAAATCTACTGAAGTCTCCTCTGTCTTTCACCCCATGAGCAAGGAGCTTTGAGACTGTAACAATTGCTGTCGCCTCACAAAGTCAAGTCAAATACGCCTTAGCATAAACTCACTGAGGATGAAGACACAGAGGATGCATGGATGCTAGTCAAGATGAAAAGTCAGACTAGCGCACTATTGCTGATTGTTCAGCAGCAAGAAAGTCTTTAGAAAGCCTTCAGTCTATCCATTAGGACGAGAATTTGCATCAAGAATGGATGAACTCACTTTTGGAGATATAAATAGCTTCCAGCCTGTTGGAGGGGTGAGGAGAATTTGAATTTAGAGAAATCTAAACAGCTCTTGGTGAATACAATGTCTGTTTAAAATAGACTCCATTCATTAAGAAAAACTGTTAAATGAGCCATAATTCCACATCTTTAAGTATCAGGCAGCAGAATGATGGGCAGTATGAAGTGGTAGGGAAGAGCAGTTCATTACTTATGCCTTTCAACCAACCCACAGTCTGCTTCAGCTGCTAAAGAGCAAAGCTGTCTGTTCTTTAATCCCTTTCCCTCTACAGACCCTTTCCTGTGGGAACGCGTCCTTTTCTCACAATGTGTTGGTAGCCTGGGTGAATTCCTATCAATTAGCAGCTTCATCCATGTGAAATTCATTTATGTTTCAATACTGCTCTCTAAATTCATTCTGCTGTACATCAGCAAGTAGAAGAAGTAGATCTGTGCATGTCTGACTGGCACTCGCTCTCACTCACAACACACTCAGTAACATATCTATTTGGACCAATTAGGAAGGCTTTCACCATGGTGGCAAGTGCAGGACACCCAGACCCTGATTCATTAGATAAAAAGCACCCAAATAAATTCCCACTTTTAATACTTCACACTGCTATTAAAGGCGTCCCGAGGCTCACGCCGGCCTGTTTCCCATTACAGCCTTCAATAAATGGCAATCAGCAAGCAGTGTAAACTGGAAAGAAAAGGGAGAGTCAGACTTTTGAGTTTGGCTTTCAAAGCCATCCTAATAGCACATAAAGACTTATTAGGGATTGTGTGCTGGCGCTTTAGGAGCGAGGCACTTTGCTCCACAGTTGCTCAGGCTTAAGTTAATAAATAGAGCCGCTGCTTGACTGAGGCTAATTCACATCGTTCAGCAGGAGCGGCTCCATATCAATCTGGATCAGTTATACAGGAACTTTCAAAGAAGAAGGGAGATCTGCTGAGAGCTGGGGAGAAACTCTGTGTGTGTGTGTGTGTGTGTGTGTGCGCGCGTGTGTGCGTGTGTGATGACAGGGTTGGAAAAGCATGGACACAAACGATTAAAGCAAAAAATTGTTAATTGTGTTGTGTTAACTGGAAACTTTGTGTTTTTGTTCTGTTGTCCTCTACGAAGGCTGACACATGTGAAGAATCAACACCAAATCATCCCGATTGAAACTCACCAAAGAGAACAACCTTAACAGTCTTAAAGCTCATTTATCAGTGCGTTCATCACAAAGATGAGTCTTCTTCAGATGTCCTGGATTACTAACACTCCTCATCCTCATTCTTCCAAAGGAAGTGCATAACAGCATATTAAATGTGCAGGAATTGTGTGACATTTTTGTTATTCATGTATTTGAAATGAAGCACTAAAGATGTCACTAAGGTGTAGCTTTAAACCATTTTCTTAAAACCTTTATACAAATCATTCATCACCATTTTAATTACTATATTTTCAAAAACAACAATTCTAAAAAAAGGGATAGTTTTGAATCTTCTGAAGTAGATGACTGCATTAAATCTAAGAGTTTCCTCACTTCAAATGCTTTACCAGGCCTTTAATGAGGCGATTCCCATTTCACAACACTGCTTTACTTTGCCTCGAGAAGCTCCTGGGTAGTTTTTGCAGCATGCTTTGAGTAATTACCCACCTGCACTGTGAAGAGCTGTTCATCTGATTTGCAGCATTTGACTAAATCTGAGCTTAAGGTACAGCTCCAAACACTTCAGAAGTTATGCTGCTGCCTCCATCCGCAGCCACACCGTCAATAAACACTAGCAGACTTACAGCACTATGCTTCTGCATACTTTCCACCACATTTGATATTAATAGCACCATCAGCACTAAAAGCTGACGAATCACAAAACATTTGACAAGTGCCAGTGAGACAGCTGAAGGACCGCAGGCCATACTACCAGTGGCTACAGAAAGGAAAATGTGACAAACGTGGAAGCAAGATGGAAGAAGAGGGAAAAGGGAGCTCCAAAGACAATTTTATGCTTTCTATCAAAATATTCAATAAATCCCAGAATGAAAGGTAAATACCAACCTCATTACACAGAATGAATGTTTAACACAACTAGCTGTCTCAAACCAAAAGCAGCAGAAGGCCGTGACTGCCATCTCTACATTAAGCCTTCTACCGCCATTTCACTGCATGGTGTGTATTACAGCTGTGAATTAGGCTCTAAGGCTGAACTTGCTGCTTTGTATCAGTTTAAAGATAAAAGGACACAAAGTGCGTCCTTGTCGTCTTCCTCGTAATCGCTCTCTGTGTTTCCCTCTGTGCTGCACACAGATGCTGCAGCAGTTTGTTTGGACCGTAAAATGTGATCGCAGCACAAGAAAGGTTGTGCTCTTCGGTTTCCGTGTCCAGACGAGGACCCGCCCACACTCAGTTCACAGCGCGGTGGAAACGCAGGCTGGTTCTTGAGCGTTTCGCCGGTTCACTGAAATCAACACGAGCACCGGCACAAGCACCGCAGCGGTGGAAACGTAATGAGGGAGAACTAAACTCTACTAAAATACTAATTCATAATGATACAACACAACTCAAGAACAAAAGGCGGACTGGGCCAACAGCCCAGAATCATGACACATCCTCAAACTGTTCCCACAAAGTTGTTGAAATTGTCCAAAATGTCTTGGTATGCTGAAGCAGTGCTGGGGGATATGGACCAAATATAATATCTCAATATTTTTTAGCTGAATGGCGATATATGATATACTGTATATCTATATTTTTTCTTCCCAAAGGTATAAACAAAAAGGCACTTCTGAGTCAAAGCTAAATGTCCCAAATATCACGCGAGCACTTTTATTAACACTCAGCTGTAGATGTAGATGAGAACTACTCAAAAATAAACTATTGCCATATTTAAATAATAATAAATAATAATAAATTCCTCAAATAAATTAATGCTTTTTTCCTTCATTACAAAAGACTCACAGCTGTGCTATTAAAATGTAAACAGAAAAGATCCAGAGCAAAAACAGCAAAAGGCTGATTTATTCTTTAAAAAGCCAGTCTGCAGTGAAGTCAACTTCCCCAAATACTTCCACCTGTGTGCACTCCTGTACATCTAGTAGTCTGTGCAAATGACACGAGATGGAAATAGACTGAATGAACAAACTTCCATCCTTCAGTCAGCAGGATTGTAGCCAACTCCTATCCCACCCACTCAATGCAGCGTCCCTGCAGCCAGGGAGTCTGGGCGATGCCAAAGTGTACAAACGGACGCAGTACGAAGGCTGAAAAGCCACGAAATCTAGCAAAGTCGCTAGGAACCACCAAACCCAGCCTCCTCCATCAGACTGGGAGATGGAGAAGTGTGACTGATCCCTCCAGAGCTCTAGAGTCCAGTGTTGGCGTGCTTTACACCACTGTATCCGACACTTTGCACTGAGCTTGGTGATGGAGGGATGCAGCTGCTCAGCAATGAAAACTCATTCCAGCTAATCTGAAGTTTGGAGATGTAACAACAGAAAGTTGGCAACCTCAGCATCCTCTGACCTTACTCTGTTCTTTATTATGTGGCCTTCCACTTCGTGACTGAGTTGCTGTCACTCATGATCACTTCTGCTTTGTTACAATACCACTAACAGTTGACTGTGGAATATTTAGTAGCAAGGAAATTTCACGACTGGACTTGTTGCACAGGTGGCAATGTAACAGGATTTGGATCTGATGGGGCATCTACATTCACAGGTACTACCCTTGTGTATTTTTGTTCCATCTTCCTTTCTATTATGCTCTGATTCACTCGAACACAGGAGTGACTGCACGCCTAAAGCATTTCTGCACCCAGCTGGTTGCCATTCACTGTGTGACCCACCGCGAGGCACTCAGCGTGGCTGATGCAGCTCAAGAAGTGCTCTGCATCCACAACACTGTCAAACTGAACATCCGTGCTATTTAAACATACTTTGACAACAGCGGCACATGGGAGGAAGCTCTTCACTCACTTCACTTTGTCAAATATATGAATAAATGCACACTCCTATGTGTGTATTTATTTCAAACACTAGGGAGCAAATTTCCACTTTTGTCTTGTCTTTGGGGTTTAAACTATGTTTTTCTAGTTCTGTACATGAAAACAAACAAAAAACTTTGCTTTTCTGGTTCAGGCAATGATATCACAATTTTTTCTTTTTCCCATATAATGCCAGTTACTAGTGGTTTTCATTTAGCCTTTAACTTTTTTTAAGCAGTTTTCTCTTTTAAAATACTGCTTATAAAAATGGTCAAAAATTTCAGTTAAATAATAATGGACATTTTCCCTATGTAAAACATAGGGATGTGCACAATTACTCAATGAGACGACTAACCGTCCCTACTGTCACTAGTGTTATGGCCCTGGCCGTATGTCTGTTGTTTCTGTGTTTGTTTTTGTCACTTCAAGGGGCGGGGAGTTCCAGAAGAATCCCCTCTCATTATTGGCTGAGACGGGAGGCTTGGCTTACAACATGGCGACTGCTGGTTGGATCCTAACATCCGCTGATGGCTTAAAAGGCAGCGCATGGATGCTACTCGAGGGGCAGCAGCTGAGCAGCAGCAGAGGGTGTGATGGTCCCGGCCTTAGTCTTCTGTGTTTTCCCATGTGTACATACTTCCTTTTGATTTGTGAAGCAGAAGGGGTGAGCTGCCATTTACTTTGAATACTTCATTGATCCCACAGTGGGGAAATTACAATTAACAGAACACCCATCCAAGAAAACAAAACAAACATGGGGCGATAGATGAACTGTGGCCATGTTTTCCAACTTTTCGTGTTTGTTTTGCAGTGAGCCATTATTATTTCTTACAGGCGATCATGGATGATCCCATGTTCAAGTTGAAGGATGCTGCTGACACTCGTGGCTTTCCACAAAGTAATCTTGCTAAGTGCTGCACCAGTGAAAGAAGTCGCTCTTCTTGTCACACTCGTTCGTTCATTGTGCTGCAGACTCTTCTGATGATGCAGCAATTGGTTTGAAAACAATAGTGAGCAAGTACAACAGGGGTGACACCATTTCCTCTGATGTTTTTCCACCTTTGGCTGTTCTCAGGAAACTCTTTCAGGCTACAAACTTGGACCCAACACGGAAGAGCTGATAGATCAGCCTGGCAGAGTATGAGCTGCAAAACCAACTGGAAAGGCCAGACAGCAAGATGGCCAAGTTGCTCACACATGTCGATGTGCAGAGCAACATATTTCAACTATATACTTCTGAGACCCGAGCTCCTGTTTGCGATGCATTTTTAATTTCTCAGAGATATCTGCATTAACACAGTGAGAATTCTTGGAGTCTAGGACTTCCATCATTAATTTGTGCAGCATAAACATCCTGTCTCAGAGTGATGCTAAAACCTAGTTCACACATTTATTACTTTTAAGCTGGACTATTGTAATTGATTATCATCAAGCCATACTAAAAGCTCCCTGAAAAGCCTTCTGTTGATCCACAACACTGCAGCCGTAGTACAGGAGGACTAGGAAAGACCATATTTCTCCTATATTAGCTTATCTTGATTGGTTCCCTGGTAAATTCATAACTGAATTTAAAATCCTTCTCCCCAGATAAAGAATCTTGAATAATCAGGCCCCATCATATCTTAATAAACCTCTGGGGCCGACAGATGTGCTGGCACATCCAAATGACATTGTCAATTTAGGATGACGTAGCAGCAGGACGCTGCTTCACTGACTCTGACACTAACAACAACAAGAGCAACTGTGTAGATGTGATTAAACCACCTGTTAATTTTTCACAGCACAAGACACGTCTTGTGCTTTCATCAACATGCACATGCATCAAAACTAAACCCCATTTATTATGATGTCCATTTGCATGACTGACGTGACAGATAGCAGCAGTGAGCAGTTGCACTAGTATCTTCTCAGGTGTGACAAAATACTTTGCAGGTTTACAGGTCTTCTACTTTTGTGTCTTCATAAACAGCATGCCAAACTGTCTTTTGCACTGCTGCATCTTCACCAGAGCTAATGATGGGTTACAAAGCCCACTTCGACAAACAGGATGGGAGCAGAAGATGTGTGTGGACTCGGCCCAAGTCCTACTCCTAAGGGCCACACCAAACTGAACTCCAGCCTGCTGCTCACGCATATATGGCCCAGTAGTGACTGTGTGAAGCCTGATGGAAGTATGAGTGTGGGTTTGTCAACCAAGCTGCCACTCAGAGTGCTCATTGTGCTGGCTGGCAGCTGGCTGAGTGCTTCAGAGTTTTCATTTAGAAGAACATCACTCACTGGCTGCAGTCACACTATCTCCAGGGCATCAATCTCCTGTCAACTTACATGGTGAGATATGGTGAATGGTACTACCTAGTCAGCTATTTTAATTATGCTAAATCTCAATTCAAATTTGCAATTTGAGACACTTCATAGAACCTAAAAACAAGGCTACCACAGTAACACATTTAAAATCCAGGTGTAGTACATTAACACAGCACCTCTGTTGTTTTCACACGGTTCTTAGTGGACAGACACACACGTGCACGCACATACACACTGCAGCTCCTACCTCATCTAGCTCAGAGATGTAGACAGGCTTCTCTTCAAAGCCAATAGGCATGGGCTCGTTTGGTGGAATCTCCACCTCTTCATAAACCTTACAGTTTTCCCTGCGGATTCCCTCGGGCAGCACCATCTGTATGTTATCCACCAAAAAGAAGTGAAAAAGGAAAAAAATTCAGACCTCGAAAACAATCAACAATTTCAACATTGTATGAAAAAAGACAAAACTTAATATTGGATAAAACAGAGAAAGGAAAAATGTATCATGTCAAAATGTCATTCTGTATAAATTCAGTCAAATATGAGAAAAGAGCCCACTTGACTACCTCAGTTGATTTTTCTGTACAATAA
The DNA here is from genome assembly GCA_015106715.1 of Bujurquina vittata. Classification (NCBI taxonomy): domain Eukaryota; kingdom Metazoa; phylum Chordata; class Actinopteri; order Cichliformes; family Cichlidae; genus Bujurquina; species Bujurquina vittata. The sequence continues at coordinate 7,529 of VUQK01040431.1, forward strand.
CTTTTGCATATCTAATGAAGCCATCCCAAATTCTGCCTTTATTTTGAGTCACAAACTTTGGAGTACATAGAGGTGTTCAAATTAGGTATTCAAGTCGCCTTATTGTTTCCAACATTTCTGAAACCTCAAATTCAGGAGCTGGTTTAAAAAAAACTCATTCAAAACTGCAATCAAATCCATTTTACATCACCTCAAAGTATCACATGAAAGGAAGATAAATACTGCAATTACTGAAGAGAACAATTTTTCAGGACTTTGACCAATGACCAGCTTTGAACAACATCATGGGACACCTCAGTTTTAAAGAGCCACGAACAAAAACAAACATTGGTACTCTGTATCCTTCTGTTTCTGATAACTCATAGGAGAAAAATTAAAAACATGCTTCATGGGAAACATGTAAAGATTTCATCACATGGGAGAGACATCTGGCCAAAACAAGCTGTTTCATATGAATGGTTTCCTTTCCTCTTACATTTTGATGCCAGGCTGACCATGATTTCTTCCAGGTCAAAACTGTTAGCACTTGATAATACAGCCTGCGACTAAGGTCGTAACTACACATATTTTACAGGGATATACCCTCTAAGTACATGTAAGTACTGTGTAACTTCCAGGACTAAGGCTGCCAAATCCAGAACTGGAAGTTAAGCAGAACCTAAATGTATTACAGGGTACATCCTAGTAAAATATGTCGCAGGCTGTATTATCAAGTGTTACCTAATTTCCTAATGAACATGTTCATTTATTTTTTTAAAGAGCAGGAGTAGCCTGACACTAAAATTAAGAACCATTCTTTTGCACATCACCGCTGCTGAGTGTTATAGAAATGCATCACAAGCCAAATTCTTCGTGCATGTGAGAGTTTTCAATAAGGTTAGAAAGATCTGCGCCCGCGCTGTGGTCACAGCTTCTATTTTACAGAACCGTGGTGTTCCCCAAAGCTCTGTGATTTGTTCAGCAACTACAGTGATTCTGCACTGACACAGGCTAAGATTTTGTTAGAGCGAACTCCCACAGTGTAAAATGCAATGAACCAGCAAGAATGATGTTATCACACAATGTTAAGGCGGGATTAACCCTGGTGCAGAGATAAATGATTTAACCTTCCTCTGGAACAGAGTTATAAAACACTAACAGCAGAGCATGCGCATTTTAAATGTTTCTACTGTGTTATCAAAGTCAAAGTGCACACTGCATGATAGAAAGCAGACTGACAGTTCTGTGAGCCTCACCCTGGCCCCTCCAACAAACGCAGGCGTCTTCGTGGCCTCTGCGTAGCTGTCGTAGACGTTAGGGTATCGGATACGCTCGTACACTCTTTCCCTGCTCAGCACGGGTTCACATCGTGCAGTCAGCAGGGCATGCTCTCTAAATGGATGCAAAACACACGGGAAACAATAAGAAAGGAAACTACAGTAAACAAATACTGCTCCTTACAGTAAAGATTTACACATGGAATTTCAACAGCGGAACAACAAAAAGTGCCACGTCACATCTGCAGCCACGTGGAGCGACCCTCATCCCATTTCTGCTTGGAAAATAAAGTGCCTGTGACGGACGATTCAAATGAGAAAGCAAAGATGTGAGGCATTATGTTCCCTCCTAAAGTGGCTTACCTCTCCACTAATCTCTTTCTTCACACTGTGCTGGATTTGGCCAAGCTAATTTTTAATTAAACAGATCACTACGCTTTTTTTTCCCCCTCCAAAATTAAACTTTCAGAATAATCTTCTCAAATAAATAAATAAAATATAAAAGATGTGACAAGCTGCGGAGTCACTTTGCTTTTTGTTTGTTTTTATGTGTAAAACTGCCAGTAAGATGTCATGAAAAATGCAGGAGCCTGTCAGTTGTGTTAGAGATACCCGAGAACACAGATGGAGATGGACACAGAGAACAAAAGCCAAAAAACAAAACACCAAGATAAGGTTTGCACGGATGATATACCGCTGGGCTCGCATCTCTCTGGGATCGAAGGTCATGAGAGCATCTGTGGAGTCGCCCTCGTCGGCTCCTTTGGCTCGCTTCCTCTCCTTCTTCTCTTCCCTTCGGTACATCTTCATCATTTGTTTCTCCTGCTCTGAATGGATGGTTACCTGGCACCCATAGGTGGGTTTGATCACTTCACCACTGCCTTTTAGGTTGGCATCTGAAGGAAACACAGTAAATTAAAAAGATTCAGAGTTTATCATCAATTCTTAGAGTATGTTGAAGTCAGCTGCAGATATATTTGGCATTGCATGGGTTAAGATTTCCCCCTGCAGTCTCCCTGTTTGAGACACAACAGCTCAATACAAGGCAGAATTGTTCTTGAAAGCAGACAAGATCTCATGATTGCACCGTGGGCCAGGCTGATTGACTGAATGATTTCTTTTTTATCTCACCTAGTGGCTCTACCTGGTGCACAGCTTCCCTCTCTAACAGCTCCCCCCTTTGCTGTCATTCTCACCCTCCCACCCCCTTTAAATCTTTCATCCTCTATGCACCGATTCCTCTGTCTAAACATTCCCCATCCCTTAGGTTTCCTCTCTCGGGGAGCGATTGTGCCTTGTTATAAGTCTCCAACAGTGGCTGCCTCCAGATTTCCAGGAGTCTCATTTCCCAGGCAATCACGGTGCTATAATTGTGGCGAAGAGCATATTTGTGTACAAGGTAGTTTCAAGGTGTTTTTGCACATCTGAAACAGTGGTGTGTATAATTATCATCAGTTTGTTAGAGTCATCTTGTAGCAGCTCTTACAGTGCATGCTTTCGCTGGCTGTCTGAAGGAGATTAATAGTTCAAAAACTAAATGACAAAAAATAAAAAGCATCTTCTAATAGAGCCTAAAATAACAGGAAGAAGCGATCCAGAGGTTTGTGGTCTAACGGTTAAAATACAAATGAAAAAAGTGATTTAACATTCTGATTTTAACAAGGTCATTGGGCCTGCCAAAGCAGCGCCAGTGTTTCCAGCTCACACATTCATTCACATTTGTATTATGAGTCGTTTGGACCGGTACAAGGCCATGGGTCACTTGGTAACAGGCCGCACTGAAAGAATAAATAACTTGCCTTATTTCCATTTGACTTGTTTTCTGATTCTGTACAATGTTTTTATCTCCGTTACGTCCCTATATGATTTCCTCTTGATGTGTCAAGATGTTTCTGCTCACGTGATACGTCACCGCTAAAATTAAACCCAGAAACTACGTGTCTGTCTAACAAAATAGGTTGGTTGACCTACATAACACTTGCTGAAATATTTTAGTGCTAAACAAGAGTAGAAAAGCGCCATATAAGAACTAGTTCATTTGCCATTTTTATTTAGCAACACCAGGGATAGCTGTGAGGCGGACACAGCCCGGTCAAGCTCCGGCGCTTGACACTGCGGCTCCGCAGCTGCTCTCCATGTGAAATCAGAGCTTGTATTGTTGTGTGCCAGCCAAACCCATTCAACCCACAAGCTAGCAAGAATGAGTAGCAGAGAAACAAGCTCAGGCCTCACACTGATTCAGCTGTATTTTGAAGAATCTGATCCCATTTTTCCAACTAAATGTGATCGCAGCTACCATCCGCCCACTTCCATGCCTCGACTCGTTCATGCACTGCTACGCACACTGCGTGTAGCTGCCTGGAGATCGCGTTAATGTCTATAGCAGATCATTTCACCTGACACAGTCATGGCAAGCGCAGGAGGCAAGGCTAATCTACAAGCTCGCACTCACGAGCAAAAATATGAGATTATAAAATTTGCAGAAGCAAATCCAGAGTTTATTACGTTTATTACTACACTTGGAAAGTATCACACTTGATTATGGTTGTGTAATTTATTTTGATGTATTCATCCACCACATCTTAAAGGGTGGTCTAAACCAGTCTGTGGCTCAAAAAAAGTTGGGGGCCACTGGTTGAGACTATTGGAACTGCATATTTACTAAATGACTTAAAAAGCTGTGTTCATTCTTCACTAAAGCACAACGACTACTACACATCTCTTACTCACCCGCTGAGCTCTCAGTTACCTTGTTTCCCCCCTCCGTCTAAAACTTTTGTTCATTTTCTGTTTCAGCCAAATCACTGCGGTCCTCCACAGAGGTCTCATTACAGAGAGTGAGTTCTGAGAGTTCCCATTACAGCAGTCATCTCTTTGTTTCTGTTCCAAGTTGATTTTTAAGTATAAAAGTGGTAAAATGCTTAACTTCAGTATTTTAAAACATGACGCTAACTGACACATATCTAACTTACAGTCACTTCCTGAAATACACCATTTGATTTTAACTATGAGAAAAAAGGTAATTACTTAACCTTTCACTATTTAGTGTGTAAATGAAAACAGTTTTGGGGGTGGTGCAGTGGTTAGCACCATCACCTGACACCAAAAAAACTCCGGTTTAAGTCTCCTGACACTTGCCGTAGACGTGAAATCATGTGAAGTGCAAACAATACTGCAGTGTATTAATGTCCGGTTATTAGGGCTGGGTGATATGGACCAAAAATAATATTGCAATATTTTTAGCTGAAAATATACATTATATATTTTTTTTTCTTCCCAAAAGGTATAAACAAAAAAGGCACTTCTGAGTCACAAAGGCACTTTTTAAACAATCCGCTTTAGATGAATGAAATGAATGAATGAACATATTGTGTTATAGCATTTATAGTCATATTGCTTTTGTGTAAGCGCCAAGTACCGCAGCAATTTCCTAATGTTGTGAACCTCTTCACACATATGGCAATACAACTTTGTGATTTTGATTCTGAATGAATCAATGAAAGAGCTGTGAGTGAAGAACACAGCTCTGCTATAAAAATGCAAACAGAAATATTACTGAGCAAAAACAGCAAAAGGCTGACTTATTCTTTAAAAAAAAGTCTGCAGTGAAGTAGACTTCTCCAAAGTACTTCCTCCTGTGTGTACTCCTGTACAGCCAGTACTCTGTGCAAATAACCAAACATGTAAACAGACTGAATGAACAAAATTCCTTCAGTCAGAAAGTTTCTCGCTAGCTCAGTAAATCCACAGACATATGCAGCGACGTATTACAGCAGCGGGCCCACCTGCTCAGTGAGGCGTCTACGTGTCCGTCGGCTGCATCACAAACACATCAAAAAGACTCCGTTATCAAGGTCATGTGACTTACGGTACAACACACCAGCCAGGCACTATTTGGGATCCGGGCGACGCCAAAGCACAAAAATGGATGCAGTACGAACACACAAAACACGGCGACCGTGGAGGATTTCAGTTTTACAGAACTCTCTGACGTCACTGGAAAAACTAGTTACATTTGTCGCTACTCACTTTTTGCAAAAAAAAAAAAGAAAAAGGCGCTAGGGGCCACACTGCATGACCACGTGAGCATAATCCGCTGCGTGATGGGGTGACGTGTTTACGCCATGAAATTAGCATATCATGATATAATTTATTTTCCCGGGCAAGATTTTTTTACCAGTGTTATCATGAATGACACGACATGGCCCAGCCCTAGTGGTTATGTAAAAAAAAAAAGCATCCAGATTCAGCTCAAAATCAGTTGCTTTAGCAGCTATGTGAACATACAAAAGACCACGTCACCACTGAGACCTATAGATTTTATTATTAGAGACTGGTTGGTTATCTGAGGTCTAGGTTTAATTTATTTTGCCTACAATATTAACAAAATATTCAGCTACAAAGAATTAAACATTCAATCCCCTACATTGCTGCAGATATGAAGAAGCTTCAAATCGATCGCTTCCTTAACATGCAGAATGATGCAAAAATCCCTGAATCAGCTGAGCTCTGCTCTCTTAGTTGTCACGGTGTCATCTGTGAGTTGAGTTCTGTTCTGATCATGGCCTGAGGAAACGCTGAAGTTCTTGTCAGAGGGAACACTGGCATCATCTTCTTTTTGGATTTGTGACAGAACCATTTGCTAAGTACACACAGGCTTAGAGAAAGATCGCTGCAGTCTCCTGCAAACTGTAGACATCTATCGTATGACATTTGACTAAAAAATGCACACTTAATGGCCCAGTCAAAGGCATTCGTGCACAGAACACACAATGGGAGGCTACTTCTACCTGGTTAGAGATAGAATAGAATAGAATGCCTTTATTGTCACTATACAGGATGTACAATGAGATTGGAGGGCCACTCCTGATCAGTCCCATAAAAAGAAAGTCAAACTTCCTAAATACAAAATATAATCTAAGAAAAATATACAGAAAATAAAAGTGCATTAAATATACAAAGAGACAATGCATAAAATATATACAGAAAAAAAATGTATTAGAATACAGACATCTTCAGATACAGGTATATTATTTTTACAATATATACATTGTAAAAAATAATATACACAAAATGATGGAGATGGAGAGTCGTACATAATGTGATATGCACAGAGATGTGGGTATTGTGCATTTAGAGTAGGGGTGTGTGTGAGTTCAGAGTAGTGATTGCTCTGGAAAAGAAACTGTTCTTGAGTCTGTTAACACAAGTACTTGTACTTCTACTT